>OX101791.1:33327932-33503592 GCA_944452715.1 Ophion slaviceki
CAATTGAATTTAGGTTAGAGTTTTTCATAGTATAAACTTCAAACGCGTTTTTCTCGAAGCAACGTTTTCAAAATCTAGCTCCATTGCATCTCTAAAACCAATAAACCGATTCTCTTGAAATTTGAACCACATATTGTAAACATGATTCGCAACAAGATGGCCCTCGAAGGTTTGAAAATTTTGAATTTTACTCTTTTTTGCGAAGAACTGCGAAAAAACGTGTTTTTTTACTTTTTTCGTTTTGCATCTGCCATTTTTTAATTTTTTGATAAAACTTTATATCCGAGGGTCATTTTGTAGCTGGTGTCATACTGAATCTAATGGACTTTGATTTTTTTGTTTCAGACAAGCCGTTGCCGAGTTGTGATGGAGTTACCTAGCCCACCTATTTTTGAGGCGTTACGTTAAACTATAGTTTTTGTACTTAAAAATGAATAAAAATGAATTAAATTTTTTCAAAATGTATTTCAAGCCTTTATTTATCAACCCCACCAACTTTTGTATTTATCTCTTATATAAAACCCTCAAAAGAAATCGCGAAAATAGCCTTTCTCGTGGCTCCAAAGTGGACTGGCCCCTTAATATTCTTAGAAGTTGTCAATAATTTTCACCCCATCAACAGTAGTTTTTAGATTCAGAAGTAAATAAATAGCCAGCTTGGATATAATTTTTCTTTTCTTTTTTGAAAAGTAAATAACATATTCCAAAACTGAAGCTACGGTCTTGCCAATAGCGGGGTCTCGTTCAATCCGATGCTCAGCACGTACGATACTTTGTACTTTCCAATTGGAGCGGAATTCAAACCTCAACTCACGGTGACTGTGCACCAATATATTCAAAGCTTATGCTCACCAGGACTAGCGAGCCGTTGTGCATTCCCTCGCTTGTACCGAACCGAACAAACACGGCGAAGCCGTCTAATCCCTCGGTGGAATTTCCTATATACCCGGAGTCGCTTTACCAATGAAATTCGCCATGCAAGGAGTATCGAAGCGTCGCACCCGTTGCGCCCCAAACAGCCACCAGCCGTTCATTGCTTCCGCTTTTTAGGGTGGTACTCCGGGCACAGTTGACTTATGACACAACCGAATGTTCCCTTCGTGAATATTGCATTCGTAGACGATAATGAAATAACTTCAGCGTTGATCAGCATCAAAGAAATATCTTCGTTCACGATGTAGCGAATTTAGTAAGGGAATTTGATGTTTCAACGTCAATTTATGAATAATTTATTTTGACGTACACCACTGCTGAAAATTGTGGATGCCCTTTTGGAATTTATTTTGGAATGTTCAGAGCAGCATTTAACGGGTTATGCCTAGTTACAACAGCTGATTTTTGGAATTTTTTTCTCAGAAAATCGTGATGATAAGTTTATACAAAAATTAGGTTTTTAAAAAAGTATAATCTGAAGAACACTCTGTAATTTTTTTGGGTAAAAATATTTAATTATAACAATTTTTCAGCCGATGACCCGAAAGCACCTCCGGAAAACGTCTTTTGCAATGAGCAATGCCCTTCTGAACCAGATTATCTGATATAAAAAATCAAACAGATTTCGTTAGTATATTATTTTATTCTATGATTAATCGAAGGAATTTCCGAAATATCAAAATAATAAAAAATGGCGCGAGTTCAAAGTAAAGGTCTTGATTTTAGCGAAAAAAATGGGCTTTTTTCGTTCATCAAATCGAAAGTCGAGTAAAGTGACCTTATTTTGTAACGGCGCCAATTATTGCCATTTCGATCCGACCTACAAAGTGGTTCTCAAAGTATCTATAATTGGGCCCTTAAAATGCCAATAAGTGGACCCTTAAAGTGGCAATAATGGGCTCTCAAAGTGCCAATAATTGGGCTCTTAAAGCGCCAATAACTGGGCCCTTAAAGTACCAATAATTAGGTCCTTAAAGTGCCAATAATTGGGCACCTTACCCTATACAGCTAGAAAAAGCCCTAAAAACAGTAATTGAGTCCTCAAAGGGCCAATAACTGGGCCCTTGGAGTAACAATAACTGGGCTTAAAGTGCCAATAATTGGGTCCCTAAATTTCCAATAATTGGGCCCTTAAAGTGACAATAATTAGGCTTGGGTGCCAATAATTGGGTCCTTAAAGTGCCAATAATTGGGTTCTTAAAGTGCCAATAATTGGGCTTAAAGTGCTAATAATTAGGTCCTTAGAGTGCCGATAATTGGGTCCTTAAAGTGCCAATAATTGGGCCCTTAAAGCACCAATAATTGGGCTTAAAGTTCCAATAATTGGATCCTTAAAGTGCCAAAAATTGAGCTCTTAAAGTGCCAATAATTGGGCCCTTAAAGTGCCAATAATTGGGCTTAGAGTGCGAATAATTACGCACCTTACCCTATACATCCAGAAAAAGCCCTAAACACTTTAGAAATATCGATCCAGTAGTTTTTTAGATATTTTCCTCACCGACTTTGAAAACGTACTTTCGATAAAAAAGCGTTTGAAGTTTCGAACGACGCTCCGAGCGTTCCGACGGGCGTAAACATAACAGCCTATAAATCTGTCAACTTCGATCCAATCACCTTGACATTTTCAGGAAACATTTATAAAACGATATACAGTCAAAATATTTTTTCTGTCCAAAAAAGTGATTTTTTGACATTTACAAATAGGCATAACCTCTTAAAAGATTAGAAAAAACGTCGTCTAGGCTTTTTTCATATTCTCCAGTACCTTTTTACTCACTAGGGGACGTTGAACAGGATTCTTTTTCACGCTTTTCCCACTCGCGTAAACTCGCCTGTTGTTTCTCACAATTAGTAACTGACAATAGGAATTTCCTCTAGGGGGACTACAAAGGGTCGAGGCACCGTCCAATTTTCCCGGAAAAAGAAATGTCCGGCTTTGTTCCGCAGGGCTGTCCAGCTTTTTGTAAAGCAGTGCAGTTTCTGAAAATACGATGTAACTCGAGTACTATGTGATTAGAAAAAAAATATCCCGAGAAAAAAAAGTGTATTGCTTGTGTTGTTTTTTTTGGGAAGAATTTTGTTTGACCTAATTTTTTTCAAAGGATTTTTCACAATGCCAAACGACAGTATGAAGGCCACGAGGATCGATCCTGGTTGACAAATGAATCGGAGATGCAATTCATCGAACAGAAATACAAGCTGCTCCAAGACGAGGGGAAAATCTCGTCGAGCTTTTACGAATGTCAAGCTGGCATGGCGTTGAGATACGAATCTCCTTCAAGTAGGAAAAAGCATGTCAGCTAGGATGTTTTTCCTCGTAATGAGATGATCTAATTCAGGATGGTGGATTGATTGGATTGTTATCGAGGTCTCCGCGAGTGTGTAATACCGAGACTTTTCTTTCACAAATCGTTTTTACCTTCGAGTTATCGATCACCATCGATACTTCGCCCCCCCCCCCCCTCTCTCCCCAGGAACAATCCGAGCCAAAAATAACCGTCGAATAAAATAATTCACTTTTCCCTCGATTCACTTTGATCGCACCTTCGTACTTTATAGACCAAATTGCCTTTGCCCCCCCCCCCCCCCGTGTCCCTCTTTATGACCTCATTTCGATGTTTCTACGATTGTACTCTCGTTCTCTTTACAAATATTCTCTTTGAGCAATCCGTCGAGGAAATTTTTCAATTTCATTCCTAAAATTCTCTTTCGTCCGCATCCACGCTGAGTCTTTTTTTTTCGCCCAAATCGCTTTGACAGCAACGTCGAATCCTCGTCGCACCCGAAAAATCCCAGAAAATCCACACGCATCTGGCTTTGTGCCACTCAGCTTTTCGAAGCAAAGCTTTGTTTTCGGACCAAAGCTCCAACACGATAATTCCACATTTTCCAAGGGCTGAGCAAAAGCCCGGAGAGGAAATTCGCAATTGATTGAGGTGGAAAATGGACGAATGATTGATCAACGCCAAGGACGAAGGGCCCTTCGTTTGCCCGGTGACACGCGCGAAGTTTAAAGGGAAAAATTTTCCGAGCCCAAAGCCCGAAGCCAAAACCACCCTGATCCACCAAGGTTTCTTCAATTCGATTGTACTAAAAAAAAGTATCAAGCAATCGAGGTAAAAATTCTGCAATTGGTGCGGTGATATGTAAAAAAAATCTACAGACATTACACAAAGTGCAACTAAGGTACCTGCGGGTAATAAGGCCTGTCGGCTAATAAGGCCTAAATAACGAAAATCGTATTTAAGGGGTTATATACAGTTAAAATTTTCAAAAAATCGATTTAAAAAAAATCGTAATGTACATATATTTAAGTACACACACAGAAAATTTCTTGTCAATCCGGCGAATATTCTCGAAGTTACACGCACATTTGTAATGACGTGTCAGAACGTTCGAAACTGCTTTTCAAACTTTGAACACGTTTTTCTCAAAACTGTGTGTTTTAAAGTCGGTGAGCAAGATTTTTCGGAAAGGGCTGAACCGATCAGTCTCAAATTTTAACACAATCTTTTCAAGTATATTTTTTAGTAATTAATCGAAGGTTTTTTCTCACCGATAAACGTTTTCCATTTTATAAACAATTTAAGGTCTAAATTTTTGTCAAAAATCGTTTTTTTGCGTAGCTGTCATTTTGTCTAAAACTATTATGTTGCTTATTCCTTCGATCAATGACAAGATAATCTATTATATTAACGATTTTTTTTGTTTTTCATTTAAAATGATCTAGTCCAGAGATATCGTGCTCACCCCGAGACGCCTTTTTTTAGAGGTGCTCCCGGAGATCAGCTATAGCAGTTTTCAAAATAATTATTTTTACAAATAAAAAATGTCAAAATTCAGTTAAAATTTACCACAATATGTGTACAAATTTTTACGTTAATGAATTTGAAGGTCTTTTCAAATTCTTGAAAAATCGATCTTTTTGGGCCTGCTGACTGTATATAACCCCTTAAAATAACCGCTCACGCTCACAGACGCCTATTGCACGATTATGTCGCAACAAGTTTGTGGAGGCGCGATACTCCGCTCCCCGCCGTAAGTATTGCTTCATTCATCATAAGACGCGGCCGCGCAGCACCAACAATAAAAATCAGTCCGAATAAATCGTAAGTATTTTTTGTAATATTACACTTATCTATCTGAAATCACAATCTTTATCTTTATTCATTCAAGGTTCGATGATTATAATTATTTGAATAACGTATCGTGGTCCAAATATTTTTTATTTCGTTTTTCATACATACGTGGTCGACGGTTATTAAGGGATCATCACAGAGTAAAATTTTCAAAAAATCGTTTTTTTGCATTATCCGATAGTATACACGGTTATAAACGTTCTGTTCAATTTTGAGATCGAAATTCGAATTATTTCGGTCGCTACAACCTTTCTTAGAAAAAGTGATTGGAGCGTGAGATCCCGCACTCCGAACCTTAAACGCGTTTTCCTCGGAATGGTGTTTTTCAAAACGGTGGCCACTCTCAAAAGAAGAGTTTTCAAGCTATCCGTTTGACATTTTAACAGAACATTCTTCACGTCATTCCTTATGTTGCTATGGAAGCTTTTGTTTTTAATCTTCCTATTTTGTTTACGAAAAACTGTCGAAGAAAAGGCCAAGTTGTATACTTTTTGTTCAAACCGCAGTCATTTTTTCAAATTTCACTAAAAAAACGTCCATAGATAGCGGCTTTCCTACAGATTAATAATAATTTTGAAATGTTTGTTTCAGATCAAATTTGCGGCCGCAATCCTGGCCACTGTGGCACACTATTCTTTTTCACGCAATTTTCCGCAAATAAAAACAATGTTAAACAATAAATAAAGAAATTTAAAAAAATCATTTTGTATTCTTTATCGGTGCTTCAATTTGTAAAAAAAAAATTAGACCGATTAGCTTATCCTATCCACCTGAAAAAATCGCGAAAATCGGCTGTTTTTCGGGCGGTCACATTGCGATGATCCCTTAAGGCCTACTAAATTTAACCAAATTAAGTTTGTTTGTTTTGTAGCGTATTTTACATTACTTTTAAGATGTTACGAATGTAAATAAGTAGAACGCATATTTATTACTAATTAATTCATCGTTATTTTTAGTGCCTCGATCCCGATGCCTCCAAAACGAGTGTTGTGGTCAGAAAACGACCTGGCGTCAGCTGTCCGAGCAGTGCAAAGAGGAACTTTGAGTTCATACAAAGCTGCAGAGGATTATTGATCTCAAATATCAAATATATTACGTATAGTTTGATTATTTAAGTATTTTAAAGTCGTAGGCCTTATTATCCTACTATAGTAAATTAAGGCCTTCTACCGAGGTTTTAAAAAATGTTTAATTTTGTTTTGGTACAAGTCACCATTTTGTTACGATACAAGTTAGTGCAAAGAGGAACTTTGAGTTCATACAAAGCTGCAGAAAATTATTGATCTCAAACACTAAATATATTACGTATAGTTTCATTATTTAAGGGGTTAACCCCACTTGCAATTTTGAAAAAATCGATTTTTTTTATTGCATTTTTTTGAAGTGCAATTTGAAGTGCAGTTTTTTTTATGCCCGGAATAGATGACTCTGTGTAAGTTTACAAAAAAAATATTTTCTTCGTGTAAACTGAAATTGAAACTTTAAACGCGTTTTTCTCAAAATGGCATTTCTGAAGTCGGTGACCAAGATTACTCGAACACTAATGAACCGATCTTCTTGAAATTTTGCAGGCTTATTTAATACATAAAAATGAAGTCTTCAATCGTTCGATTTTTTTTTTCGAAAAAAATGGCCGTTTTATAGCCAAAAAACGGCCGTTTTTTTCGTTAAAATCGAATCATTAACTTTGACTGTCCGCCATTTTGTGAAAAATGAATATTTTTTAAAATCCCTCGATTAAAGACTAGTTTTTACTTATATTTGACTAAATTCAACCGCATTTTTTTTTCAGATAATCCACTTCGCCGCAATGTTGGTCACCGCAAACCGTGTATATAAAAACATTATTTCATTGACGGCCATTTGCCATTAAACAATGTAATATTTTTCAATAAAAAAATTACTGAAAGTTCCTCAAAATGTGTTCTTTAAGATGGTATATTGATCGATTAAAAAAGTTTTGTAGTTTTCTTTAAAAAAATTCATGAAAAAGGCCTTTTTTGCGCTACAAGTGGGGGTAACGGCTTAAGTATGTTAAAGACGGCCTTCTTATTATACCATAGTAAATTAAGGTCTACTATCGAGGTTTTCAAAAATGTTTAATTTTGTTTCTGTTAGATGGCACACGTTACCATTTTTCGTTTATATTTTATAGAAACTGAACTTGAATAATGATTATAATTAAAATATGTCGATTAAATTGAATAATTTTCATTTTATTTCAAATATGCCTTAGGCCTTATTACCCGCATGTACCTTATTTCATGGCATGGAAAATGTAATCAGACTTTTCGGGTACAAAAGACAGGTACATGTGAATAATATGAATTAGTTTTAATCATTTTTTTTAATATTGATACATTGAGGTATATAATTGGGTTTGTTTCGGTTTGTTTGTATAATAATCGTTACATAATTTTTGTAAAATATTTGTAACATAAGTTGTAATATAACTGTTAAATTAATAACAAGATTAGAATCGGTCAGGGAAAGGGCATTTTTCAACCAATCACAGGCATTCTTTGGTGTTCTCCTCCGATTTTATTGAAACTTTTTTATGTGGAAGAGTATCAAAAACTAAGAGACACATATTTTTTTATCGGCGGAAAAACGGTTTTAAGGGGTGAAACGCACCCTAAAAAATGGGGATGTTTTTCGTTTTTCGTCGATAACGTTTTAACGGTACGAGATATTTAAAAAATTCAAATTGAAACAATGTTTATTTTTTTGTGTACACAAAATAGTACACAAAAAAATAAACATTGTTGCAATTTGAAATTTTTTAATATTGGCGATGAGAACGATAACGTTATCGACAAAAAACGAAAAACACTCCTATTTTCGAGGGTGCGTTTTACCTCTTAAAACCATTTTTCCGCCGATAAAAAAAATACGTGTCTCTTAGTTTTTGATCCTCTTCCACATAAAAAAGTTTCAACAAAATCGGAGGAGGACACCAAAGTGATGTTCCTTATCGGACCCCTATACCCAGCCTGCCTCGACAAGCATATACAGTTTCAGAAGCATTTTCAATGCTAAAATCGGGAAGTCGGTCTAGATCGCCAGATCCACTTCGAGTTCTGCAGCGAGCAAAGAGGAAAAAGATACGTAGAAAAAAAAACAACAGCAAGATCAGTGATTTCGGGAAGAGACCCTTTTTGCACTAGACGAAATCAATTTACTACGACGTGCTCGAGCGATGCTTTTTTCCGCTCTCAATGCTACCTCTTCTCCTCTGGGACGTGGAGGCCAAAAAAGAGAGGCCAGCCGAGATATCTGTGCGGTAAATAGTTTTCGGGCGCTCCGTTTGGACACGACTCGCCCCCGCAACACTTCTCGACATCTTCCTTTCTCGACCCTCCTTAACATTTTTTCTCCCTTCCTCTCTCGTACAACGGCCGTCTGCGAATTTATCCGTCGGTCCTCGATATTGTGTCGAAACCGATAACGTGCACACTCGTGGTACTTTTCAATGGCACGAGACAAATATTTGTTCGAGGTGACGAGATTTTTTGCACCCTTGTCGTCGTTTTCGTTCCCTGTTTAAATTTCGCAACAAATGTCAATTTTTTCGTTTTGTTTTTTCTGAAGATTGAAAGATATTCGAAGAATTCGCTCCCGTTTGGAAAAAAGAGCAAAGAGAAAAAGTATTTTCCGGCGACGGGAAAATCCTCCGAATTGGAGAAAAAAAATCATCGACGGATCCACGGGCGAGCACGTACTCGCCGGCCTGGCGAGGAAACTAAACAAGTACGAACAAATTCATAGCGTTGCCGTCACAAATCCCACGCTGTATTTGCCGGGGAAAATGTTCTGGCGGAGTTCTACTTTTCGCTCGCTCGCCACGCTCACACGGCGAAAAGGGCTCCCGCCCGTCTGACTCCTACTGACTTCGACTACTGGCCAAGAGAGTGCACGAGTCGTTCCATTCGTCGTGGACGAAAAAAATTCACGCGTAATTTTTTTGGAGGTTTTTTTCGCGGAAGGCTTGACATAAAGGTTCAGTATCACTGGTAACTTACAGTGGCGCTTAATAAAAATAAGTCACAATCAATAATTATACCTAACGATAAACTGGAATAAAAAAGTTAGTTAAGGGGTTACCCCCACTTGCGATTTTGAAAAAATCGCTTTTTTTTATTGCATTTTTTTGAAGTGCAATTTGAAGTCCAGTTTTTTTTTGATGCCCGGAATAGATGACTCCCCGAGTAGAAATCTTGCTCCAGCTACAATAAACACCTGATCAGGCATCCTGATTTCTTTTTTCAGCCTTGATCAGAATTTTTTATCAAGCCCTGATCATTCTTGAAACACAATCCCTGACTTCTGTCTGATCAGGGTAAACTATCAAGGCCTGATCAGGGTAAAAAATCAAGGCCTGATCAGTGTAAAAGATCAAGGCCTGATCAGCGTAAAAAATTAAGGCCTGATAAGAGCTTAATTTTTCACGGCTTGATCAAAGTGAAAAATCATATGATATTTTACGGCTCAGGATGACCGATTTATTTCTGAAATAAAAAATACAACGCATACACAAAAGAGAAAAAGGCACCACTTTATAAATAACGCTGATCGTTTATTTTTTAATCTTAATATAAAATCTATCACATATATTTTTCACATATATCTATGTGGAAAACAAACATCATTTTTCTTGTATTTGTAATAGAACAAAAACTTGAAATAAACTAAGATATATCACTGTATTATATTCCACTTATCATCCCGAAATAAACTAATATATTTTTTAAACAAAAACTTAAGAAACTTCGTGAATAAAGTCAACCGAGCCCAACGTTTTTATGACCAGACGTTTCTAGGAAACGTTACATTGGGCGTTCTGTTCGTTTTTTTTACGCGACGCTCGAAACTTGTCCCAGTCTTTTGCTGAATTAATCAGGCCTTGATAGCGCTCCAACGGCTTGTCCAATTTGCTTCGAAAGAACTTCTATTCCGTGTTCCCTATATTTCGAAATGACAGCCACTGAAAAATACGAAAATGTGTATCCCGCTTAGAATTCAATGTCTACATATATATCTATATAAGGTATGCACATTATTTTATTAGGGTGGCACAAATTTGAGCTCTATTTTTTTCCCTTTTTCTCACCATCCAATTATCTACTTTAAAGAAGAAAAAAAATTGTTGCAAAAGCTGCGAGCGGTCATTTTTTAATGAAAATTAGAATCGAAGCAGGAGATCCCGTACAGCAAAGACCAACCAAATAATGGTAAGTTGACAGCGTAGTGCAGTTCAGTGAATGTAATGTCCATCCGAAGTGCATTTCTCATGGGCTAACTTGCACCGCTGGACTTACTTCCACTTAACTGAACTACGCAGTCAACTTATCATTATTCGGTTAGCCTAAGCTGTCCGGGCCCGTACAGCGAAGGCCAACCAAATAATGGTAAGTTGACAGTGTAGTCAGTTCAGTGAATGTAATGTCCATCCCAAGTGCATTTCTTATGGGCTAACTTGCACCGATGGAATTACTGAACTGCGCAGTTAACTTATCATTATTCGGTTAGCCTACGCTCTCCGGGCTAATCAGCACCGATGGCAAAACATTTACCAGATTGAACTACGCTGTCAGCTTACCATTATTTGCTTGGCCTACGCTGTCTCTTTTTTTCCTCTGACAAAGGAGACGGACCAAGTAAGGAAAATAAAAGCGATACACAAAACAAATATAAATCTACTTACATAGTGGTAGCGCCAATACATGCCAATCCTCAAGAATTTCGAACTGTTCCTCGCTGAGAGGATCTGTTCCGGATCTGTCAAATATATCATAATAAATATTTCAACCAATGCATATATAATTTGGCGTATGGTTAATTTATAGTCAGATTTAATCCAATTTATATTTATAGATTTAAGAATTGTAAGTCTTTGAAAAAAATTAATTGTTATACTAACCTGCTGCTGTATTATTTCTTCGTTTCTTCCCTTATTTAGAGCCCGCTATTCACGCAGACGCAGTCGTTGCGCAATTTTCTTCCGATTGTGTTTGTCCATATTATTCACAACGTACACGTTATATGTAAAAATGTATAAAGTGATTAATAATATGTCTCGTGCTCCTCTCGTGTCTGTGTATCATGTGACAAGATGAGGTTAGGCACGTTTTTAGCGCCAAACCGTAGAAGTCCAGTTACATGATGATTGCTTGAAATTAGCTGGATCAGGCGAATTGAGGTAAGCCGTAAGTCCAGTTGCTTGACATCGCCTGAAGCTAGCCGGGTCAGGCGAATTGAAGTAAGCCGTAAGTCCAGTTGCTCGACCACCGCCTGACCCCAGCTTGATCAGGCAAATTAAGGCAAACTTAAGTAAGGCCTTCGTACTACAAGGTGATCAGGCGCAGATCAAATATCAGGCCAGCCTGACAATATTTCTACTCGGGTCTATGTAAGTTTACAAAAAAAAATATTTTCTTCGTGTAAACTGAAATTGAAACTTTAAACGCGTTTTTCTCAAAATGGCATTTCTGAAGTTGGTGACTAAGATTACTCGAACACTAATGAACCGATCTTCTTGAAATTTTGCAGGCTTATTTAATACATAAAAATGTAGTCTTTAATCGTTCGATTTTTTTTTCGAAAAAAAATGGCTGTTTTATAGCCAAAAACGGCCGTTTATTTTTGTTAAAATCGAACCATTAACTTTGACTGTCCGCCATTTTGTGAAAAATGAATATTTTTTAAAATCCTTCGATTAAAGACTAGTTTATACTTATATTTGACTAAATCCATCCGCATTTTTCTTTCAGATGATCCACTTCGCCGCAATGTTGGTCACCGCAAACCGTGTATATAAAAACATTATTTCATTGACGGCCATTTGCCACTAAACAATGTAATATTTTTCAATAAAAAAATTAGTGAAAGTTCTTCAAGATGTGTTCTTTAAGATGGTATATTAATCGATTAAAAAAGTTTTGTAGTTTTCTTTTAAAAAATTCATGAAAAAGGCCTTTTTTTTGCGCTACAAATGGGGGTAACGCCTTAATTTACACATGTTTTGATTTACTCGAAAAAGTCGCGGCTAAGAAAATTCTTCCGCCAGTCACATTTTCCAAGTTTTATCATTAATATCAATCAAATCGAGTTTTATTTGCACAACTTTTTTAACAAGTTTTATGCAAAATGCTATTTTTTCTGTTACATTAAGTTATTTTCCACTCTGCATGCACTTTTCCTTATCACTGTCTAACATTTCTCACTTTTTCTTACAAGGAAAGGTTGCGAGGTTTATCTGTCAAACTTCGATGAAATTTGGCATGCTTGTAGAATGGGTAAAAATAGGTGACACGTATTTTTCTATATTTACGGAACCCGATTTTTAAGGGGCGAAACGCACCCTCGAAAATAGGGGTGTTTTTCGTTTTTCGTCGATAACGTTATCGTTCTCATCTCCAATGTGTAGCACACGAAAAAATAAAAATTGTTGCAATTTGAATTATCTTCATATCTCGTGCTGTTAAAATGTTATCGACGAAAAACGAAAAACACCCCAATTTTCGAGGGTGCGTTTCAACCCTTAAAAATCGGGTTCTGCAGATATAAAAAAATACGTGTCGCCTATTTTTACCCATTCTACAAGCATGCCAAGTTTCATGGGAATCGGAGTTCGCAGTCTTTACTTGTTAGTTTAATCCTTCCCTCCACCTCTTTCTCCTCCCCCTTCCTCCTTGCACATCTTGCTGCACACTTCTTCTATTTCCCCTCAAACTTTATCGCCAAATTATCCATTCCTTCCACCCACTCCTCTGCTTTCTTTCTTGCTTTCTCCGTTAATAACTCCCAGCTTTTTCACAAACTAACAGGTGCTCCAGCGTCTCATTTTCTTTACAAATCCTGCACCTTAAATCCTTCCCCCCTCTTTTCCGCCCTTCCTATGTTTCCGCATCTTAATCTCGCCCACATTTCCTTATCCCTTCCCTTTACTTCCTCTTTCGACCAGTATTTCCATGGCCATTTTTCGTTTTCCACCATATATTTGTATCCTTCGTTATACGTTGATTTTCTTATTTTTCCTCTTTCTTCCTTACGGGGCCAGTCCACTTTGAAAATTTCAAAAAATCTAAAACAAGCAAGACTTGAAGAAAACGACGATGATGAGCAATAAGAAGGGATTTTGTACGGTGCAGGAATTGCCGATTGAGTTTAGGTAAGAGTTTTTCATAGTACAAACTTCAAACGCGTTTTTCTCGAAACAATGTTTTCAAAAATCTAGCTCCATCGTATCTCTAAAACTAATAAACCGATTCTCTTGAAATTTGAACCACATATTGTAAACGTGATTCGCAACGAGATGACCTTTGATGGTTTTAAAATGTTGATTTTTACTCTTTTTTTTTGCGAAAAACTGCGAAAAAACGCGTTTTTTAATTACTTTTTTCGTTTTTCATCTGCAATTTTTTTTATTTTTTGATAAAACTTCATATCCGAGAGTCATTTTGAAGCTGGTGTCATACTGAATCTAATGGACTTTGATTTTTTTGTTTCAGACAAGCCGTTGTCGAGTTGTGATTGAGCTACCTAGCCGACCTATTTTTAAGGCGTTGCGTTAAACTATATTTTATGTACTTAAAAATGAATAAAAATGAATACATTTTTTTAAATGTATTTCAAGACTTTATTTATCAAGCCCAACAACTTTTATATTCGTATCTTTTATAAAATCCTCAAAAAAAAAATCGCGAAAATTGCCTTTTGTCGTGGCTCCAAAGTGGACTCCCTTATAATGTCCTTTTTTGAGTTACCTAATACTTATTTTATCGTTTCGTTTATTCTTTTCACTTTTCTTCTCTCCCTTATCATTGTTACTATGTCTTCTATATCCATATTCCTTGCAACTTTCTCTAAATGTTTTCCCCAATTTGACGGTATTCCGTTTGTGATTGCTCTTCTTTTCTAAAATAGGCAGATTTTTGGTCATTTTGACTCTTCCATCCTAAGCACCTCGTTTTATCATTGAGGGGTCTTCTAAGACGCTAAAAAAGGCTATTTTCATGAATTTTTTTGATTGGTTTACATTATAGATATTGATATAAAAGTTGTCACACTTAATAAATACACCTTTGTAATACATTTAAAACATTTATTTATTTATTTAATCACTATTTATAGACGAAAATGGTAGTTACAAAAATGTCCTAAAAAAATTGTAGCTCTGCGCTGTTGAAGAAATCTCGGAGATGGATAATCCGAAACAAAAAACTCAAACGGTTTTAGATTCAGTATGTTAATGGCTATGGCGCATATTATACGATTTTTGATATATGCAAAAATAACAAAATGGCGGTCGTTTTTCGAAAAAACGTGTTTTTTCACCGTTTTTGGCAAAAAAAATAGTAAATATCAACTTTTAAAAAATCCATGATATGCGCTATAGCTATAGCTGGGAAGAATATGCGGCTAAAGTTTCATAAGGATCGGTTCAATAGTTTCGAAGATTTTATCAACAAGTCGTCGAAAAACGTTGTTTCGAGAAAAACACGTTTAAAGTTTGTTTGGGTTACATAAATTAAAAAAAAATTTATTGTGTATTCCAAAAGTGTATTTATTAAGTGCAACAACTTTCGTATCAATATCTATGAAATAAACCTAACAAAAATTCATGAAAATAACCTTTTTAGCATTTAAAGTAAAAGAGCCCTTAATGTTTTCTTCAAACATTCGTGACCCCCTGTTTTTATTGTCGTTGCGGAATCGTTAGAATTTTTCACACGCGTGAGCAGTTTGTATCAGCGTATAGAGTTATTTAGTGTATAAATTATTAGATAGAAATGTAGCCAGCGTGTCATCTCCATAAAGTGCCGTGAAAGCGAGACGCTTTTTAGAGTCGCAATTTTTCGTTAAAAGTTCGATAACTTGGCTCGAAATTTTACCGGTATACTGGGATATATTTTTACTTAAGGCGTTACCCCCACTTGTAGCGCAAAAAAAAGGCCTTTTTCATGATTTTTTTTAAAGAAAACTACAAAACTTTTTTAATCGATCAATATACCATCTTAAAGAACACATCTTGAAGAACTTTCAGTAATTTTTTTATTGAAAAATATTACATTGTTTAGTGGCAAATGGCCGTCAATGAAATAATGTTTTTATATACACGGTTTGCGGTGACCAACATTGCGGCGAAGTGGATCATCTGAAAAAAAATGCGGATGGATTTAGTCAAATATAAGTATAAACTAGTCTTTAATCGAAGGATTTTAAAAAATATTCATTTTTCACAAAATGGCGGACAGTCAAAGTTAATGGTTCGACTTTAACGAAAAAAAACGGCCGTTTTTTGGCTATAAAACGGCCATTTTTTTCGAAAAAAAATCGAACGATTAAAGACTACATTTTTATGTATTAAATAAGCCTGCAGAATTTCAAGAAGATCGGTTCATTAGTGTTCGAGTAATCTTGGTCACCGACTTCAGAAATGCCATTTTGAGAAAAACGCGTTTAAAGTTTCACTTTACACGAAGAAAATATTTTTTTTGTAAACTTACATAGAGTCATCTATTCCGGGCATCAAAAAAAAACTACACTTCAAATTGCACTTCAAAAAAATGCAATAAAAAAAATCGATTTTTTTCAAAATCGCAAGTGGGGGTAACCCCTTAACAATAGACAAAAATTAGTTTATTGTTAAATATTCGAGTGCGTGAAAGGAATACCTTAAGCTCTTTTCTAAAGCTCCGTTGACGCCATGAGCTTTTACGAGCCCAGCCCTTTAATTCTCACCCCACAGCTGGCAGTTTGCTACCCCCATAAATGTCAATGTCGAGTTTGCACGAGGGCACAGGGAAACTGAGGAAAATCCGTGTCGATACAGGCGGCTACATTTTCACTGAGTCGGCTGAGCGGCCACCCATCCAAGCATTGGCCCAGGCCGACTCTGCTTGTCACTCACCCCAAACATGATCACCCTTTTCTTTGCAAAAAAACACCCATTTCTAATAAAATCATATCGAATACTCGAGGAAAAAGTTTCTTCGAGATGTGTTGTCGAGAAAAAAAAGTCTCGGCACACTCACAAAATTGACACGGACATTCGTGTTTTCCATCGTGTAACGCGAATCGATCTTCCTTATTTTTTGTCCCAAGGCTTCGAAGGTATTCCAAGGGATCCATTCAACTGTCCTCGTCAGATCGTGGCGATCGTGTTACACAGGAGAATGACGCGAAAAAGGGACAAAAAACAGGAGAGGAATTCGGGCTCTTATCTTCTAATTGATGACGAGGGTCTCGTTAATTTGAAGACACTTCAGTAATCCACAGACTCATTGTTCTGCGACGTGGACGGGACTTTGGAGCTCGGTGAATGTGGCAATGGTACGAATAAAACGAATTAATTCGATCGGAAATTGCACGTGGAGGCAGAACAATTTGCGATAGACGAAAAAGTGTGTAGGATCACGTTGAGAAATCATCGCTTTGTCAACTTTTATGTTTTGTTCTTTTGCCTGCTTTTTAGAGATTCTGACAATGACGATGAAAAAAACCGTACAAATACCTTGATCTAACGTTTTAAGGGGCTACACCAATGTGGCACTTTCAAAAAATCGATTTCATTTTTGCCTTTTTCGACAGTTTATACATTCAAGAATATCATTATCATTTATATCATTTATATCAATATCGTTTTATCTTGCAAAAATCGATAGTTAAATCTTCAGACGCGTTTTTCTCGAAATGAGATTTTTCAAATTTGGTGACATTGTAACTCAAAGAGCAATTATCCGATTGACTTGAAATTTGAACTGAGTACTCTTGAATATATTTACTCTACAATGACGTAGGATATTTTTGATTGGATGAAAATTGACGATTTGGCATTGAAAAAAACGACCATTTTATAGGCAAGAAAACAGACTTTTTTCATAACTACGCCATTTTGTTAGATTTTGATATTTTTCGAAAATCCTACGTCATTGTATAGGAAATACCTTCCAGTTTAACGAAATTTTTTCCTTTTTCGGTTTCAGCTACTCAATCGGCCGGAATCATGTCAGCAGTCGAGGAACTTATTTTTTTGCGCCTCCGAAGGCAAGCGCATAAGTCCCTTGGATCTCAATATTTTTCTATGACAAAATTATGTAATATAGGGCAAATACAGCCAAATATATTCTTAATTTTCCGAGATTTTCAATTCAGTACTTTTCTTTCAAAAAATTCCCGAAAATCACCAAAATTTTCAGCGTTCACACCGGTATACTCCCTTAAACAATATAAATCCTCTATGTATTATACAATATTTAAAAGAGACTTAATTAGACGCCGCAAATTGAATATCATCGTTATTATGATTGAATATTAATATATATATCATTAACCCTTGTTCAGCACACTTCAGTGGAGATACATACTCGGTACACTGGGGTTGTTTGCACCCCAGCGACAAAAACCGTTATTATAAATAAACTATTTAATATTTTAACTTGAATTTTTTTTTGGACTCCTTTAAAGCTTCTTTTCCAAAGTAGTGTAGGTTATATAGCCGGAAATTTGATTTGAGTATGTTAAAAAAATTAAAATTGCGGAAAAAAATGAAATAGTACAATGGGGTGTAAACCGGCCCACTGTGCTGAATGAGAAATAATAAATGTCATTCATCATAATTTTATTTTATTCCCTGAGTTCCAACGTATACCCTTGCGGGTTTTTACGTATAATCTTTTTCAATTGAATCTTTTTCTGTCAGTCTCTATCAATGGTATTAAAGTTTGCATCGATGGAGTGCAACGAAAATATCTTTTTTTCGTATTCCCAAAAAAAGGTTGCCACATTTAGGCTACAAAAGTCACACGGACATTCTTTAAAATCCTTATTAAAAAATGATTATCAAGAGCCGAAAAAAAGATTTTAAACAATGAAGAAAAATAAGGAAAAGATCGGGAAAACTTTTCGTTGCATTCCAACGATGCAAACTTCAACGCCATCCCTATCCCGACTTCGCTAATGTAACCTCACTTCAGCTACGTCCACGGCCGTTTTGAGCTACACCATGCCGCATTTTCCGAGGGCATGGGGAAACTGTGGAAAACCCGTACCGGTATAGACGGTTCTATATTCTTCTGATTCTCCGGTAAGACGTTTACTCAACTATGTACACCAAGGTCTCACGAGGAACATCCCTTTGGTGTCCTCCTTCGATTTGGCTGAAACTTTTTTATGCGGAAGAGTATCAAAAACTAAGAGACACGTATTTTTTTATAGGCGGAAAAACTGTATTAAGGGGTGAAACGCACCCTCAAAAGTGGGGATGTTTTTCGTTTTTCGTCGATAACGTTTTAACGGTACGAGATATAAATAAAATTCAAATTGCAACAATGTTTATTTTTTTGTGTACTATACATTGGAGATGAGAACGATAACGTTACCGACGAAAAACGAAAAACACCCCTTTTTTCGAGGGTGTGTTTCACCCCTTAGAACCTTTTTTCCGCCGATAAAAAAATACGTGTCTCTAGTTTTTGATACTCTTCCACATAAAAAAGTTTCAACCAAATCGGAGGAGGACACCAAAGTGATGTTCCTTGTCAGAAGTACTGGTCTTCCGCTGACTGGTTGATGCGCCAGCTGGTGCCCGGCTAAGCGGTCACCGCTCCGAGTATCGGCCATGTGCAATGCTACTTGACTTGAAGTACCGACGGAGCCGGATGCCAACCACTCATCCACCAGTGTCGGTCCATTCATCATTATAATAAAATATTAGTAAATGTCATCATCCTAATAAAACACTAATAAATGTCATCATCGTAATAATAAAATAGTAAATGTCATCATCACAATAATAAAATATTAATAAAAATCATTGAACATCATCATTATTATAATAAAATATATAAGAACTATAATAACGCGAGACCTTTTCCTACCAGAGGTTCAAGGTTCCAACAACGACTTGCGGAATCACTATTTGGGCAATTACAGAACTTTATCTCTGATCTAACAGCGCACGGATGCAACACATTTTTTCATGAGATTTACGATGTGCCATGAACATAGACGACGATTATATCCCATCCCACAACTCCGAGTTGGAGGCAAGTACACAGATGCGTTACAATGCACGTATATACATATATATATATACGTACCTAACGGCTGCTGATGGTTCGTACATTACTCGTCTCGTTAAAGTGTAATGCTCGGCATCCGTTAACTTGTCGTCAGGAACAATCATAAAATCCCTATAACGTACAGGCAATTCCATAGCGAACCAACAGCTCCAAAGTTTAAATAATATAAAAAAAAACATCGAAAAATAATCACAACTCCGATCACCACCAATGTATCCAAAACCAACAAAAATATCCTCACTAGAATTATTATTTAATATGGAAAATATTCGTCTCCGATACACAATTTCTTCATTCGTCATAATGATTGTTTTTATTGTAATTTTATTACAATTTCTTTTGCTTCTATTCATTGTACTCTACCCTCGTTTATCAGTAATTTCGCCTCATTACTCATGACTCCCGCGTATCTGGCGGGCGCTCAGTGATTAAGCGAGCGAATAAAAAGCTTAGATTCCCAGCGTAAAAAAAGATACGTAAGACGGTCGGACCGAATAAAAGGTACACGTCTGTAGTATATGAGCGAGGTGCGCTCTTGTTTCCATGAATATGTAAATGGAATGCGTAATATACTGTGCGCCTCGGGCTGGATGGGAGGAATCGGCTATGTAATAGAAGGACATCAGGGGCGAGTTATGTGTGAGAGAGAGAAAGACAGAAAAGCGCAGGGTGTTTCGATCGAGGCTGGCGGCGCCAAAAAAGAATTAAGCGTTTCGTCGTATATACAGATAAGTGTACCTCCCCCTCCCCCGGCATATCGTACACATTTGTATACGCATAAATACACAAAAAAAAACACATTCGAGGACAAATTTTTAGCCTGAGGGTGAGTTCCAAGCTGCTTACCTACCTCGTAAACGATGCCCTAAAAAAAAACAAATAAAAAATTTGAAACCGAGCGATCCTGCGCAAATATTATACGACTCTCTTTTTTTTCCTAATTCCATTTTTAGGAACAATGCCTTAAGGTCGCATCCTAAAGTGCGGGCTATGAAGGTGAGGGGGTGGTAGGAGGGTGGTCGGCTTACGCGATTGCTTGAACTTTGAGTGGTTTCGATGTGACGTTCGTGATGATCGGATCTCCGAAGAAGACTTGGAAGTGGTTGGTGTTGCTTCTGAAGTATCTCCTGAATCCTCGATACGTCATAGATCCACGAGAGAAGATAGAATGACGGCCATCAAACACATCCACGCCCAGCGCGAACATCCCACAATGGCACGAGATGTCTAGCAATAAGTCCTCCCACATGCTGAGTGGCTCTGTGGATATCAGCGAGTGTCATTCCCGAGGACATCCATTGTTGTATATAAATTACCATTATGGTTATCTCGTGGATTGCATGACGAAGCGGCAGGCACTTTCGCCATGTCGCGTATCAGGGAGATCTTCACTGTTGCGTCGGGCAACGAAGGATAGTGGTGCGGATGAAGGATATTAGGACTGGAACACGGATGCGGCATAGACGAGGCATGAAAGGTAGGGAGTAACCATTAGCTGTATATTCGCAGTGGAGGACCCACGTTTCAACGCGAAACTCGATGATCTCAGGATCATTATAAGTTCGCTGGTATCTTGGTCGTTAGGCTGCCACATCCGCTTGCCGAAGATCGATACTGCTCTTAACGATCTCCCATAACGCCCTGTTTAGGGCCATCGCAGCCATAGCTGCTTCGATACTATTAACAATTATGGGCTGCCCAACGACTTTCCCCGAGGACCCGCAGGAGTGAATCGTCCGCTAGGGTCGAGAAGTCAGCCATTTGGGGAACGACATCACCCCACAGGCTAAAGGGGATAAGCTACCGACACTGCATACTCGTGGATGATACCTATCTTTCATTTCTTCCACCCCTGATTGCCCGAAGGCCAAGAAGCCGGGAGTTCGGCGGCGAAAAAAACAACTTACCGGAATGGGGATGCGTGGGAAATTTGTCCCGGTTCGTAGAACCCTAATGATCGATGACCTTCGCGGGAAATCCCGCCTGTAAGCTCGCCCCTCGTCGAAACTTGGATGTTGTCAGCCACGTGCTGATAGTCTTGGTCACGGATCGCAGCTTGGGTCTCATCTGCATGACACTTGTTGGAGGTTGATTAACAAGCTGGGGGGTTCTGGTTTCGATGTCCCACCTCGATGGATTTTCCTGTTGATTGCTCAGAATCAATCTCGCATTCGTTGTTCTGCTGTCGATCGTCTTCGGGTTCTGTTTGCCAGAGCAGTTGACATTTTGCCGTTCAGGACCTGAGGTCCAGTTTCCGGCCCATCAACTTTGGCATTCGCGAATTAATGTCGCCAATGATTCTTTGATTTTGCCATTGGTTCTTTGATTTTGCTATTTATTCTTTGATTTTGCCAATGATTCTTCAATTTTGCCATTGATTTTTTTTATTTTGCCATTGATTATTTGATTTTGCCATTGATCCTTTGATTTTGCCATTGATTCTTTGATTTTTGCATTGATTATTTGATCTTACAATTGGCATGTTGATTTCGACATCCGCCCCGACTATGGCGAATGAGGCAATTGTCCGTTTCTTTCAGTCGATCAGGCTAGTCTACTTCCAATTGGGGTGAGCCTTTGATGTTGATTGGTATTACGTAAAGCGATGTTCCATTTTGTTTCGATATTGCCAATTCGGAGTCTCGTTTCGTTTGGAAATTGCCATTTCGTTTCGTAATTGCCAATCTATTGAAAAAAAACTCTGTCAATGATTGATTTCTCTATTTCAGGCGCTCGATGTAGACGCATAGAATGCAGCAAATTAACGTTGCATAATACGATGCAAAGAAAATGTACCCTAAAGCTAGTCATTTCACCGTATCGGGATATTCAGAGAATTTGCACCTCTGAGATTCGTACACTGGGCGAATGCGGAATTTGATTTCCGAGATGTAATCGTTTTCGTAAGTTAGTGCACGGAGAGTACAGCTGGTCAATTTTGATACGGGTACGTATTCCAAGAGGAGGAAGGTCGAATGAGATAACCGACAGAAATGGAACCTTCGACAATCAACCTTGATCGCTCATCCGAATCGGAAACTCATTATCCGCTCGTACAGGAATTATCCTTGCGATGTATCAAATTATAGCTGTGAAGTTGATCAATGAAGCCGTGCATACCACGAGGCTCCGGGCTGTCAAAATTCGATACGATCTAATTGCAAGTGCAGCTCCGTTCCCTCGATTTTGATTATCAGGTTCTGCTGTGTTTGACGCATTTAGGGGGTGGGCGGTATCTGGACGAGACATTAAACTATCGCGAAATGAATTCAATTCGGTCGGAACGCTGCAACTAAATCCGACGTTACTGCCGAAAAAAAAGAATTTCTTTAAGGCCTTAGGCCACAGTAACGGGTATAAAATCATATGCGGATTTAACAATTTCTTGCGTATGAAAAAGTGATTCACTCATAAAATTAATTACACATCTATTTAGTATTAATATCAAGCTGTTAGATTTTTTCCTTTTTCGATGTACAAAAAGGCCTACTAATATTTTCTTTTGTTATCTTTTTTTAGGCGCTCAGCGGCGTGACATTTAACATCCACAATTTTTTACCTAGAACAAAAAACAAAAATTCTCATCAATCTACATTAGAATACGTAGAGAAGTACGTACGGAATAAAAAAATATTGTTTTATTCGAAAGTTGTAGGTATTTAAACAAAAATGAATTTTCAGTAAAAAATTTCGTTATAACTACTGATAAACCGCTTATAAAATGAAAAGTTTTCGATGAATCAGAAATTCCGTACGTACTTCTCTGCGAAATGCAATTAGGAACCTAACTTTTTACGCCAATTGGAAAAAAGCTGTTTCGAGAAGTTTTGAGTAGTCGGCCATTTTGTACATCGAAAAAAAATATACATATATTTTCTAACAGCTTGATATTCATACTAAATACATGTGTAATTAATTTTATGATTGAATCACTTATTCATACGAAAAAAAAATTGTTAAATTCGCACATGACTTAATACCCGTTACTGTGGCCTACAGCCTTAAGGAGAGGCCTGAGTTCTCTAAAAAATATTCTCTCCAAAAATGCAGAACTTTGTTTTCATCGATCAGGTAGATCCCTCAATTGGTGCTCCAATATCGTCATCACGCTTCGTAATGATCAGCAATCATTTCCCGTGCGGTCGTTATAATTGTTATTTAAACAATTCACGAAATCTCATCTCGCTTCTCAAAATTGTTTATAATTTCCTCAAGATGTATATATTCGTGTTCTTCATGGAGTACAATCAGCAGTTTGGAAAAAAGTTGATACCCAATGGCGAATCAAGGACAGCAACATTATCGAGCAGAATCGTCTCAAGCATCGTGCATGTCCGACGAGCAGCGACGTCCAGTTGCGTATTTATTAAGAAATATATAAGTCCGCCAGACGTCTGTAAATGGCCATGAGATCGGACAGCGAGAAGTCGGGGAAAATAAATAAAGGAATAGAGAGCACAGATGGTTGGAGTCCCGTGGCTATGACTTCGCGAACAAGTGAGTTTGATTGCGATTCAATGCAGCAGCGTTATTGATTCTTTAATTGCGTTAACGTTCAACGACGAGGTCAATTATCGTCATGGCTGAAACACTCGCGTATGCTCCCGCCGCTACAAATATCAGACTAAGTGAACCCCGAAAGCCTTTTGCGAAAATCATCACACGAGCACTCGGCATTCTGACATTTGAATGAGCTGCGAAAGAGTGATAAAGCGACCATAGTGGACGAACTGATTTTTCATGTTGAGCAGCATTGGACGGGGTTGATACTCGGACTGGTTTTGCTCAGTTTCCCTGTGCCCTCGTGGAAAACGCAGTCCAGTGATGCGTTAGGAAAGTTGATGAGTAGCACTCCAAGCTGCTCTCATATTTGGATGAGCTACGAAAGAGTGATAAAGCGACCATGGTGGACGAAATAATCTTTTATGTTGAGCAGCATTGGACGGAGTTGATACTCGGTCTGGTTTTGCCCAGTTTCCCTGTGCCCTCGTGGAAACGCAGTCCAGTGATGCGTTAGGAAAGTTGATGAGTAGCACTCCAAGCTGCTGTCACATTTGGATGAGCTACGAAAGAGTGATAAAGCGACCATAGTGGACGAACTGATCTTTCATGTTGAGCAGCATTGGACGGAGTTGATACTCGGCCTGGTTTTGCCCAGTTTCCCTGTGCCCTCGTGGAAATGCAGTCCAGTGATGCGTTAGAAAAGTTGATGAGCAGCATTCCGCGCTGCTCTCCAAGTTACCATCCCTCTTTCCAGTTCCTCAGAACTGGAAAAAGTGGCCAGGCTGGAATTGTAAAAGCCTCAAATGCAAAGGAACATTGGAAAGATCCCAAAAAAAAATAAGCTCAGTACAAAGAACAGGGGATGCTGATGACAGTCGATACGTCCGCCAGTGACAATGTACTTCATCGTTGCCCAGATACTCCAACAGAGACACGTGTGGATCCGAACGATATCCACATTGGAGAGCACACTTCGTAGCTAGTATTTATGGTCCACCATCATATAAATTTCTATTGCGTTTATGCGAAACGTAATTCACGACTGATTCATCTGGTAAGTCATATCGTTACGAGGACGAGGTTTTCACGAGTAAGAGCCTGCATTCCGGTGGACTGAAACACACCGCAACAGTCGTATCGCAAGGGTGCACGTGTAGACGAGGATGAATATTCATGCACGCGCGGTATAAATTACGCGAATACTTTCGTTAGCGTGGCCACGATTACGGGGCCGTGACACATTCCCGTAGCATTTTTGCTGCTCGTGCAGCACGATGCAATCGCGCCACGAAGTTACGGACAGATCGATAGTCGAGCCTACAGCCGAACCCAGGCAACTTGTTACTTCTTTCGGACAAGTTTGAGAATCCGAACAAGGGTCAAAGGACTACAATCAATTGAAGGCCTGTGTCATTCGATTAGAGACAAGCAGTGGACATTTGGCAGATATGCTGAAGCGATGGCTAAAATGTGGCCGCGTGTATCGAACCAGTTTTCCTCAGTTTCCCTGTGCCCTCGTGCAAATCTGATACAGCAATTCAGTTATTCAGAGACGATCGTCCGCTCTTTGGGCTGCTCTCCAAGCACCTGGGAGTATGGGAGTGCCCAGTTTGGGTTTTAAAGTGAGAAATGATCATATCGGATAAAAATAATACGCAGCTTTTCTACAAGTAGACGTTGCACTCCTGGAAACGAATTTCTGAAGATTTCTGAAGTGGTCGTGAAGGACATGAAATTGTATAAAATCGAAAATTAGAGTGCAAGCTTCGGAAGTTTGTCCTCCAAGCAACATTCGAACACGTCGCTGTCAAAGCGCGCACTGTGTGCGCTCCCACATACGCGCCGGATGGTGCGATTGTTTGTTCTCTAGTCTCCTCGTTTCGATCGTTACGCTCGCGCTTTGGGTCGATGTTGATACAAGCTCAACTCGATAATCCAATTGACTGCGCTCGCACTCGAATTAACGTTTGGAATTTGTTTCAAAATATAGAAGCCTCAGCCAAAACTATTGATATTTTTGTTTACTTTGTTATTTTGATGCTTTTGGGCTGTTTACTGTTTTGCAAGTCATACAGAGAGAGGGAGAGAGAGAGGGGGGGGGGAGAGAGAGAGAGAGAGAGAGAGAGAGAGAGAGAGAGAGAGAGAGAGAGAGAGAGAGAGAGGGAGAGAGAGTGGGTGAGAGTGAGAGAGACAGAGAAAGATAGAGAGGAGGAAAGAGAAAGACTGAGAGCGAGGGAGGGAGATAGACAGAGCGAGAGGAAGAGAATTTCTCAATTTCTTGGGATCCTGAAGCACACGAATGAAATTCGAAACGTTTGCTCAGCGCCTAATACCAAATTTCCTAAATCTTTGAACCTAAATCCACCCCAATCGCATATTCATCTTATCAGAGTTTTTGTTATCAGTATATTAATTCAACTCAACGGCACCTCGAAATAGTTGCAGGGGAGGGGGGGCCCAAAGTGGGCATTCTAAGGGAAATAAAAAAAAGCAGGTATAAAATGGCATATTCAAAGATTTTTTTTGCCATCGGGTGCTAAATTTATCGTTTTTCAATATTACGTTCACAAATTTACCGCGTCGCGAAACCGCGGTAAGCATTAAGGCGTTACTCCCACTTGTAGCGCAAAAAAGGCCTTTTTCATGAATTTTTTTAAAGAAAACTACAAAACTTTTTTAATCGATCAATATACCATCTTAAAGAACACATCTTGAAGAACTTTCAGTAATTTTTTTATTGAAAGATATTACATTGTGTAGTAGCAAATGGCCGTCAATGAAATAATGTTTTTATATACACGGTTTGCGGTGACCAACATTGCGGCGAAGTGGATCATCTGAAAAAAAAAATGCGGATGGATTTAGTCAAATATAAGTATAAACTAGTCTTTAATCGAAGGATTTTAAAAAATATTCATTTTTCACAAAATGGCGGACAGTCAAAGTTAATGGTTCGATTCTAACGAAAAAAAACGGCCGTTTTTTGGCTATAAAACGGCCATGTTTTTCGAAAAAAAAATCGAACGATTAAAGACTACATTTTTATGTATTAAATAAGCCTGCAAAATTTCAAGAAGATCGGTTCATTAGTGTTCGAGTAATCTTGGTCACCGACTTCAGAAATGCCATTTTGAGAAAAACGCGTTTAAAGTTTCAATTTCAGTTTACACGAAGAAAATATTTTTTTTTTGTAAACTTACATAGAGTCATCTATTCCGGGCCCATACAGAAGTATGGGCCCGGATACTTATACTTCAAAAAAATGCAATAAAAAAAAATCGATTTTTTCAAAATCGCAAGTGGGGGTAACCCCTTAAAGCGTTTTAGTGTTGTGGAGGATGCCCGCTTTAGGCGGAGTGCACGCTTTGGGCTCCTCTACGTTATTGCTATTCATTTCGTAGTATTCTTTACCATTCATTACCATTTTCTCTCTCTCTCTCTCTCTCTCTCTCTCTCTCTCTCTCTCTCTCTCTCTCTCTCCGCTATTCGCTCTTCTATTCATCACCACACGTTTTCCTCGACCAAAAAAAATGGCGCGAATTCGCCATCCAGGGAAAAAAACCTGCACGAACGCTCTTGCACGCGAAAATGCATCGTCTGTCGAGTAGACGAGCACTCCGCTGAAATTTCACGAGCATTTCGCCGCTTCTTCCACGCGCGAGGGATTTCACATAAGCGAAAGAGTGCTGCCGGGAGTAACAATTTTTCCAGACGTCAGGAGCACGACGTGGCCTTGCGCCCGAAGGTTCTACGGGTTATCCGCTCGGAATTTTTCCATCCGCCAAACGTGGAAAGTATTTTACCCGTCTGCGCGCAGAGTCCTTCTTGTGAACCTTTCACCAAATGTCGAGCGAAAATTTGGCGCGAAAATTATCCGTGTCCGTATACGTGTACCGTGGAGGTTTCAGGAGAGATGGAACCGTACGTGGAGACACGAGTGTAGCGGATGGGATCGTGAGACCATATATTGACAATCCGAAAATTACGAATGACGAAAAAACGTAGGATAACTCGACAAAACGATATGTTCGTCCACCATATCCCTCGGTATTTGCGGGGACGAAAATATGTGTGCTGATGGAACACGCGCTGTATCTATCTATATTTATATATAAAAGGCAAAGTTCGACTGACTGATTGACTGACTGACTCATCATCGCCCAGCCTACACCGCTGAAGGTAGAACCGTGAAATTTGGAGAGGGTGTTGATTTTGTATTGGAGGCATCGTTTAAGATAGTATTTCTCGAAATTCAACCCCTAAGGGGGTGAAAGGGGTGGCAAAGTTTGCATGGGAAATAATATTTTTATGGTCAAATTTACTTTAAAGCTGGTATTAATGCTCTGTGGCACAATTAATGAAACACGTATTTCGGCGTTTTTCAAAATTCAACCCCTAAGGGGAGAAAGGGGGTGGCAAAGTTTGTATGGAAATTTAAAAAATCTGGCCGGATTTACTTGAAATTTGGTATTCGTGCTTCTTGACACAATCAATGAAATACGTGTTTCAGCGTTTTTGGAAATTCAACCCCCAAGAGGAGAAAGGTGGTTTCAAAATTTGTATGGAAAATAAAAAACATCTGGTCAGCAGATTTACTTGAAATTTAGTATTAATGCTCTTTAACACAATTAATAAAAGACGTATTTTAGCGTTTTTGAACATTCAACCCCCAGACGAAAGGGGGTGGCAAAGTTTGTACGAAAAATGAAGAAAAAAACGCATCAAGTTTACTTGAAACTCTGTATAATTACTCATAGACACAATTATTGTAATTTCAGCGTTTTTGAAAATTCAACCCGTAAGGGGAAAAGGGGGTAGCTTAAGTTTGTATGGTAAAATATATCTGGTCAGATTGACTTGAAACTTCGTATCAATGCTGTTCAACACAATTCTACGTGTTCCGTAATGAAATATTTCAGGAGCACATTTTGTTAAGGAGCATTCGACACACGTCTGCGCGAGCAAAGCCGCAAGCGGAAAGATAGTATTTGTATATACATACAGGGTGAATATTATAAGGTGGCCATGTATTTTTTTTACGGAACTGACGCGGAGATTTTGCGACGGAGCCAAATATATTTAACAGGTTAAGGGGTTACCCCCACTTGCGATTTTGAAAAAATCGATTTTTTTATTGTATTTTTTTGAAGTGCAATTTGAAGTGCAGTTTTTTTTTATGCCCGGAATAGATGATTCTATGTAAGTTTACAAAAAAAAAAAATTTCTTCGTGTAAACTGAAATTGAAACTTTAAACGCGTTTTTCTCAAAATGGCATTTCTGAAGTCGGTGACCAAGATTACTCGAACACTAATGAACCGATCTTCTTGAAATTTTGCAGGCTTATTTAATACATAAAAATGTAGTCTTTAATCGTTCGATTTTTTTTTCGAAAAAAATTGCCGTTTTATAGCAAAAAAAACGGCCGTTTTTTTTCGTTAAAATCGAACCATTAACTTTGACTGTCCGCCATTTTGTGAAAAATGAATATTTTTTAAAATCCTTCGATTAAAGACTAGTTTATACTTATATTTGACTAAATCCATCCGCATTTTTTTTTTCAGATGATCCACTTCGCCGCAATGTTGGTCACCGCAAACCGTGTATATAAAAACATTATTTCATTGACGGCCATTTGCCACTAAACAATGTAATATTTTTCAATAAAAAAATTACTGAAAGTTCTTCAAGATGTGTTCTTTAAGATGGTATATTGATTGATTAAAAAGGTTTTGTAGTTTTTTTTTATTCATGAAAAAGGCCTTTTTTGCGCTACAAGTAGAGCCTTAAGCATAGTTGTGACAATCGAAAACCGCAGATTTTTGGGATTTTTTTTTCAAAATCGTGAAATGTTTCACGATTAGAAACGTTTCAAATGAATTTTTATAAAAATTAGGCATTTGAAAAAGTATGATCAGAAGAACGCGCTATAATTTTTTGTATAAGAATATTTATTTAAAATCGACAGACTATCTAATTTTACAAAATCAACCAGATTTCGTTAGTGCGAAAAAATGGGCTTTTTTATTCATCAAATCGACAGTGTACATCGGAAAAAAAATCCTTCGATCGAAGACTATATTTTTACACATAGATAAAGCGCTAAACATTTCAGAAAGATGGATGCACTAGTTTTTGAGATATTTTGCTCACCGGCTTTGAAAACGTACTTTCGATTTAAAAAAAAAAGCGTTTAAAGTTCCTAACGAAGCTCCGAGCGTTTCGACGGGCGTCAACATAAAAGCCTATAAATCTGTCAATTTTGATCCGATCACCTTGAATTTTTCAGGGAACATTCATAAGATGATATACTGTCAAAACATATTGGATTCGACAACAGTGATTTTTCGACTTATACATCTAGGCTAAAGGTATTCCAAGCCCTCTTCGAAAAAAATGTCGGGTATTTTTGTGATTAGTGGTACTAACCAGAAAAAAATTGAGCATTTTGAAAAAAAATTAAAATCATTTTGAGTTCAGCAAAATAATAATAATTCAATTCTGAATACAAAACGCTCCCGAAAAAAAATGTTCAAATAGAATTCAATTTATCTACTTCAAAATGCATCTTTAATCATTTTTTTCTAGATAACTGGACACAAAGAAAGTTTTTCACGAGGGTTTCTCATTCGGAATTTAATTATCTTCATTCGACTCTACTCGAAATGAAATTTTGATTTTTTTTCCAGAATGCTCAACTTTTTTCTACCAAGTACTACTCGTCACAAAAATGCGCTGTATTTTTTTTCCATCAAGACTTGACAAACGATTAAAAATGATATTTTTCCAAATATGATTAAAAATCATATTTTTCCCAGTCGTAAAATTCCGTGCATTCCCCTTAAAAAACGCATGACCATCTTACAATTGTCACCGTGTATGCGAACAAAGCAAAAATATTTCGAACTGTTATTTTATGAATGTAAAGTTGACTACCAGTACATCTGACTATTTCGCGGTAGGTCTTCAATTCTTTTTCCTGACGAATCCTTGATTTAGGGACCACGACGGTCCTCAAAATATCCTCATAGTCCAATGTCTTCGAAATGACCTCCCCTCAAATATATATATATATATTGGCAACAGCATGTACATTTTCCCGCAACTAAATTGCGTTGCCATGTACTGCTTTTTTTTCTTCCGACCCGGCGAGACAGTGTTTTATACGCTGGCTATGCAAAAGATTCCGGTGAAAGAATCGCTGAAACAAAAGTTATTACGTGAAACTCCGTTTTTTTTCTCTATTATGTGTATATATATATGTACATTTATATATACACGAATAAGGGACATATTGGTTGGCGAACGCCGTGCGAAAAGTCAAGTAACATATGCGAGGGCTTTCGAGAGGTTTTCCGTCGTCACCATGTATCTTTCGAGGCGCAAAGGCAAACCTTTCTCCATACATCTAATCGAAAAGTCCTTGTCTGTCTACTGGCTCTCTCTCTCTCTCTCTCTCTCTCTCTCTCCCTCTCTCTCTCTCTCCCTCTCTCTCTCTCTCTCGCTCTCTCTCTCTCTCTCTCTCTCTCTCTCTCTCTCACTCTCTCTCTCTCTCTCTCTATCTCTCTCTGTTTGCCTTGCTGTGAAGAGAGCTTATTCAAAGCAGCCATGCTTTGAGCTCGAAAAAGTAGCAGCCCTTTTTAATTTTTCACGAGACGTCACGGCCTCACGCGCCCGTGCCCTTCAAGTTAGGAGACCGGTCACCGTGACGTCACTCCGAATTTTGAATTACGGAGCAACGAGATAGTTGAATAAAAATAATAAGCGAATAAGAAAGATAACGATGAATTTTTTTGGAAAAGTACTATTTTTAGACATTTTCCAGACGTGGCTGAGGACGATCAGCGAGAAACGAGGAGTGTGCACCTCCAGGTAAACACGCGACAGTTCCGCGTGACGCCATTTGTCATCACGTGGGCGAAATATCGTGAGCTTTATGATATTATGTTTACAGAAGGAATGGCGCCCGTTCAATTTATCACAATTCTTATTATTTTGCTATTTTCTTCGCCCTCCAACGTTCGGTCCTTTAAAGGGACTTTATGCGAGGAAAAAATGGCTTATTCTTATGATTGTTTTTTAGGAAAGATTTCGTGACCATTTTTCAAGACTTAGGGTATGTTTTATTACTACTTTTGGCTGTTACATATCATTTTTTAATGTTTTTATTGATCTTCAAAAATGGCGGAGGTAAGGCACGGTCTTCTAAACCGGTTACGGCGGATGTTGTCAGACGGCGTGACATGTAGCGTCATCAGGATTCATCTGAAAAGAAACCAACGAAGATTTTTCTTTCGTTAACAATGATACGCAGAATGTGAACCAAGAAAAAGTGAGAAATGTTGAAAATCGATGAAATGGTACGCTTTGAAACAAAAAGAATACAATTTTCCGAACAAAAATGGCTAGATTTTGCGATAAAAAATACTTTCTTTTTAAATTTTCCAAAACATTTAGGGTCATGTTTTAGACAATAAGGTTCGAAAGATTTATACCAAATTTCATCAAAATCGGTCGATTAGTTTTTTAGCTATACGTCACGCCAGTTTTGAAAATGCAGTTTAGAAGACCATGCTATACTTTCGGCATTTTTAAGGCGTTACCCCCACTTGTAGCGCAAAAAAGGCCTTTTTCATGAATTTTTTTAAAGAAAACTACAAAACTTTTTTAATCGATCAATATACCATCTTAAAGAACACATCTTGAAGAACTTTCAGTAATTTTTTTATTGAAAAATATTACATTGTTTACTGGCAAATGGTCGTCAATGAAATAATGTTTTTATATGCACGGTTTGCGGTGACCAACACTGCGGCGAAGTGGATCATCTGAAAAAAAAATGCGGATGGATTTAGTCAAATATAAGTATAAACTAGTCTTTAATCGAAGGATTTTAAAAAATATTCATTTTTCACAAAATGGCGGACAGTCAAAGTTAATGGTTCGATTTTAACGAAAAAAAACGGCCGTTTTTTGGCTATAAAACGGCCATTTTTTTCGAAAAAAAAAATCGAACGATTAAAGACTACATTTTTATGTATTAAATAAGCCTGCAAAATTTCAAGAAGATCGGTTCATTAGTGTTCGAGTAATCTTGGTCACCGACTTCAGAAATGCCATTTTGAGAAAAACGCGTTTAAAGTTTTAATTTCAGTTTACACGAAGAAAATATTTTTTTTGTAAACTTACATAGAGTCATCTATTCCGGGCCCATACAGAAGTATGGGCCCGGATACTTATACTTCAAAAAAATGCAATAAAAAAAATCGATTTTTTCAAAATCGCAAGTGTGGGTAACCCCTTAAAGAATAATACAAAAAATACCATGTAACAGCCAAAAGTAGTAATAAAACCTGCCCTAAGTCTCAAAAATGGTGAAGAAATCTTTCCTTTTGAACAAACTGATGAAAATCAGCAAATGTTTTTCTCTGTCTCCCTCCAGCGTCATCCTCATCGACCCTCAGCTGACGAGCACATTTTTTCTGACTCCCTTCCCCTCAAGGCTCCACAGTCACTGGGCATTACATTAACCGAGTGAATCCTCGAGTCGACAAACACAAAAGTTTCGCAATATGCAAACTGTAGTCCATTTTCCCGATGACGACTGGAATAAACTTCGAGAGGTTTTTACTTCCTTCATTACTCTTGGAGTCGAGAAGTTTCCTCGAACTTTGAAAGCGCCTCCTCAGCTCTCCGGTCTGCAAGGGCAAAGAGTGGAGGCAGACAAACGGAGGGAGAAAGAACTTCCGAACATTTTCCTGGTCCACTTGCTCGTTATGTTCATGTTACAAGCTCTTGGGTTGCCATTGGATTCGTTCGTAGTGATAGCCAGGTACTTTTGGAACAGTTGCAAAAAAATGGATCATTTGACTCATGCGGTGAGTTTTTAACTTGGCTGGCTGGTTGGCTTGATGGCAATTGCTGGGGAAAGAGAGAAATCACGTAGGGTAACATTTTCAAGGTGGAGGATTCGACATTGTTGCTGGATGTCCAAAAGTGAGGTGCGTCCAAAGTCACGAAGACACGTGGGCCCACCTACGATTATTTTCCTTTCTTCCATTGTTTCCTGATGTATCCTCTACGAGGAAGTCAAGTCGTCGAGGCCTCATGATTGATGGCCACTTTTGACACTTGACGATTCAATGAGCGATTGCACGTTCGCTTTTTTTGAAAAAGGAGAAACAGCACCTGTAAGCTGCCATTCGAATTAGGGTGAATGGCAGTTGAACGTGGGAGTTACTTCATGACAATTTTAGTCACCGATTCGTCTGAGCAAAAACCGTTTTACCGCCATTCCTGATGATGGATGGAGCCTGGATGGAGGGATCTTAAGCGGAAGGACTTCACTCTTGTTTTAGCGTTATTGTCTGCGTACAGATGCTCGCTTCCTGGTCCATCAAATTGGAATGTCCTCCTTATCCTCGGTGCCCATGAAATCCGGTCTCCTCTGGTCATAATTCCGCAGACGTTGAATTCGCTTTTTTCGCTCGTTGTATTTTGAGCCTCGCAAAATAAAATCGCAAAATCTTCGCCAGAATTGGCGAAGGGCCGGAAGCCCTTCGATTGCTCGGTAACCGATCAAATGTACGGAAGCGCGTGTCAATAAATAAAACGCAGTGTCATTGAATTTCCGAAGAATCCAATAATGCCATAAGCCCCGCTTGGACACAATGGTTTTTCGGAAATTGACTGAATCAGGATGAAAAAAGGATGGCCTCTGCAATCAATAAGGATTCCGAGCGCGGTTCTTGGGGGATCTATAAATAGTTATTTATGGCCCTTCGTAATGAAAGGATCGAAGCGTATGGTATGATAACACCCTAGCTGTACAGGACTACTGGTTATTGGCCACGATCCCGTGAAAGGATTGTAGGACATGTTTTCCACTATCAAATAACCCAGTAAAGCGTCATGCAAAAGTGCACCATTTTCGAAATATTATTGTTTTTTAAATCGAGGCATGGGCATCTTTGAAAACTAATTTTAAACAACCGTCGTATGGCATCAAACTTTTTTTATTATTTGCAGTTTGAGGACACATTAAGAAAGAACTATCAACGATAAAATAACAATCTGCCATCATTTTTTAATTAGGGGTCCAAAACTTTGCATGCTAATAACTAGTCTAATTTTATTGTTGACAGTTCTCTGTGTCTTCGCACTACAAATAATAAAAAAGTTTGCTACCATACAACAGTTATTTTAAATCAATTTTTAAAGTTGCCTACTTCTTACTTAAGGGGTGAGATGCAGTCAGAATTTTCGAAAAATCGATTTTTTTAAACATTTTCTTGAAATATGATGTTTCGAAAATATTACCTGAAAATTTCAAGTCAATCTGATGAATAACTTCCGAGATATGCCACAATTAGTGAAGGGGCGTCCGGTCCCCATGGCAGGTAGCGGTCGGCAGCTGCAAGCAACCGGTTTCGACCCCCCCCCCCCCCCCCCCCCCACTAATATATTCTATAAATAGTCTTGTTCGTAACTGAATTTTAGAAGCTTCCACATCGGCAGAAGCCCTATTGTATAGGCCAGGAATTGATGATTCGATGTAAGTAATTTTTAATTAGTATTTCTATACATAAATAAAGTGTAAAATTCGAAAACTCTTTCAGAAATTTTCAAAAATTCATTACTCAAAAACTATGAACTTTAGCATAATTTTATAATGAATACTTTCGTTTTAACATTGCCCAAGATATTTAAAAAATAATAATTCATCACGAAAAACTTTAATTTTTTGAACAATCGTTTTAACAATTGGCATTTTTCGGCAAAAAATTGTGATATTCGGATTCAGGGGATCAAAATACATAAAAAAAAGTTTAGCTTCATCCATTGAACTCAAAATTTTACGAACATACAATACCGTATCAACATCGAAAGACTTTAAGCGCGTTTTTCTCGAAACTATTTTTTCAAGTCGGTGACCACTATAATTCAAAAACCACTCGATGGATTTTTATGAAATTTGGTGTGCTTATTGATAGCATTAAAAACTAGTCCTTAATCGAAGGATTGTAATTTTTGTTGAAAATTTCTATTTTTTAAAATAATAAACGAGCGATTTTTTGGTCGAAAATCGTAATTTATCTGTCGGAAGCCGCCATTTTGTTAATTTTTGAAAAAAAAGCTTCGATTAAGGACTAGATTTATTATTAAACTAATGATTTTTTTTTGTTTGGTTTTGGTTATGGTTTGCTTCATCATAACATAAATAATGTTATGATGAAGTTTTATTTCAGATGATCCAGTAAAATTTGAGATGGTCACCGCACAGCACTACATGCCGAAGGGGGTCCGACCAAGTTGGCGATATTTTTATAAGTAATCAATATTTTTCTTTGAAAATTTGTACAAGTCAAGTTGAAGTATAACACAAAGTCTGTGTAACCACTTTTGTAAAACAAACTCAATTACTATAAAGAAAATTACTGAAAATGCTCGTTTTTCCACGCCCCTGACTGCATCTCACCCCTCAAAAAGAAATAATAAAAATAACAATACCTCGAAAATGGTTCACTTTTGCATAAAGCATTACTGGGTTATTTGATAGTGGAAAAAATGTCTTAAGGCGGTCCTCTAGTTTCTCGGGTCGAAAAAATCGATTTTTTTTTCATAAATCACATCTACATGTATAGAAAATGTGTGCCAAAGGATTTTTCGATATTCGAAGTGGTTCACATGTTACGGCCCTGGAACGGAGCAGGTATACGGAGCAGGTATACTTTCAAATGCGTTTTTCTCGAAACACCATTTTTCGAAACGGTGACCACGATATTTCAGAAACTACTGCACCGATCTTGTTCAAATTTATACAGCATCTTTAATATGTTATAAGCCAGCGATTGAACTAGGATTATCATGATTGCTTCGATAGTTTTTTTCGTACGAGCGAAAAACTTAAGAAAAAATGAGTAAAAAATAGAATGTAATTTTCAAAAGTGTATAAAAAAGTCAATTTTTGTAATTTAGAATTCACTCTAATTCAATCGCTAGTCTTAAATATGAAGATTAAAATGCCGTTTGGTTTTTCGATTTCAGATAAGCAGAACAGCCGCAATCTCGGTCACCGTCAAGCACCTCTTTTACTTGATGTCTTCTTGTCGGCCACTATAACGTTTATTCTATTATATATTTTGACTTCAAAAAATTTGTAAAGCTTATTTAAATGTTAATAAAGATTATGCAAAAACAATGAGATTGATTATTTCGATGCTTTGCCCGTAAAAAATTATTGAAAAAGCCGTAAAAAAACAGCCGAGAAACTAGAGGACCGCGTTAAAATAGCCCTGTATACATGTATCTGTACCTTGATGGATTTCTCACCGCAAAATGAAGTCTCGTAATTTCAATAACCCGATGAAAGTTAATAGCGTGGGTGAACATTTTTCACTGACACCAAAGGAGTGAATGAAAAATGACAAAGGAACTCGACAAACTGAATAAGAAGACGAAAAGTACGAATAAAAGTAACAATTGACGTGCGTGTAGTTAACAAAACTAGTAACTTAAATAATAGCATCGGTGGGCGCGCGATCGTTATGCTCGGGTGGTCTCCCGTGCACCTTGGGCCACTACTTGGATGGGTGACCGCTCAGCCGTTTGGGCGCCGACCACGAAGCGGGACGGCAGTCACTCCATTATAGCCATCACACTGTCACGTCCGGAAGGGACGTGGGCATATATTTGTTGATTTCCTCCTTTTTTGCCTACGACAAGCGCAATAGTACGGAATGAGGGTAAAAAGGGGTAGTCCTTGGAATGAGTTAAAAGTTAGGAAGTCATGCAGTGATTGATATTTAGAAATAATCCGACGAATTTGTACAAACTTAAGGGGTTACCCCCACTTGCGATTTTGAAAAAATCGAGTTTTTTTTATTGCATTTTTTTGAAGTATAAGTATCCGGGCCCATACTTCTGTATGGGCCCGGAATAGATGACTCTATGTAAGTTTACAAAAAAAAAATATTTTCTTCGTGTAAACTGAAATTGAAACTTTAAACGCGTTTTTCTCAAAATGGCATTTCTGATGTCGGTGACCAAGATTACTCGAACACTAATAAACCGATCTTCTTGAAATTTTGCAGGCTTATTTAATACATAAAAATGTAGTCTTCAATCGTTCGATTTTTTTCGAAAAAAAAAAATGGCCGTTTTATAGCCAAAAAACGGCCGTTTTTTTCGTTAAAATCGAACCATTAACTTTGACTGTCCGCCATTTTGTGAAAAATGAATATTTTTTAAAATCCTTCAATTAAAGACTAGTTTATACATGTATTTGACTAAAACCATCCACATTTTTTTTTTTCAGATGATCCACTTCGCCGGGAATGTTGGTCACCGCAAACCGTGTATATAAAAACATTATTTCATTGACGGCCATTTGCCACTAAACAATGTAATATTTTTCAATAAAAAAATTACTGAAAGTTCTTCAAGATGTGTTCTTTAAGATGGTATATTGATCGATTAAAAAAGATTTGTAGTTTTCTTTAAAAAAATTCATGAAAAAGGCCTTTTTTGCGCTACAAGTGGGGGTAACGCCTTAACTGAAGGTGTATTACGAATAAGTGATCGGAATGAATGAAGTTGCTCATACAGAAAAATTGACAATGAAAATGACTATGAAGCCGGGGGAACGATCGGATTAACATAAAATAAAATTTGTCGCTTACATTGGTCGCTGCGTTTGTGAGTGCATCAGTGTGTAGACCCACGCGCTGGCAAGGATATCGGTTGACGCTCGCAGATAAGGGCCTCGTTGGCGGACGCCACACTTACCGGTCGGAAAGCGGTCACCAGCACCAGACTTCCGGGCGCTGAGCGTATTTTTGTTTTGACGCGTAGTAAACCGCACTTGAAATACTTTATGGACTCGAGACCGCGAGAGTCGACTAAAAGATTACACGATACTTCGGTCAAAACCCGAAAATGTATAATATTCGAAACACTATGATATTTGTGTTACACTTCGAATTCTGTCAGAACAAGATTAAGAAGTGAAGTTAATTCGATGGAAACGTTGCTGATTGATGAAGGTTGTCGAGAGACTTGATCTGAACGCGATGGAAATTGTTGGAGGACTTGACTTCAGGAAGGAAGTCTTTCTTGATATGAAAATTAGGAGGGGTTCGAAAGTGGGAGAAGGAACTTCAAGGTTTAGCGTGATTGGTCGCGATATTCGTGATTCGCAGAATCGATCTCGATCATTCCTTATGTAGAATTGCACGTATCGAAGGCAGGGGACCTTTGACCCGTGTTTCGGCGAAAAATGTCAATTTATGGCTCTGGTGACTTCTCATATCGATATGTTTGTATATCGGACTACGCTGCGAGACCGGATGTCTTATTATTTAGCCAGAGTAATAAGTTCGTCGGAGCCGTCTAGGCTATGTTATGATGAAATAATCTAGGGTCGAGGCTTCTCTCGGTGACTATGCGGATGGGCCAGCGTATGATTTTTGGAATCTGTTGATCGAGCTGATAGTTGATTTTTCGTTCGACAGCTCTTCTTGGACTATGCGCCTGAGATCGTGTTCTCGTTGACAGCCAATGGGATAGGAAAAGTCGATGACTATGGCGGTGCGGCTATCGTGTATATATCGCTATGATTTGAATATGCTCACGGAACATACCCAAGATCCGTTTAAGGCGTTACCCCCACTTGCAGCGCAAAAAAGGCCTTTTTCATGAATTTTTTTAAAGAAAACTACAAAACTTTTTTAATCGATCAATGTACCATCTTAAAGAACACATCTTGAAGAACTTTCAGTAATTTTTTTATTGAAAAATATTACATTGTTTATTGGCAAATGGCCGTCAATGAAATAATGTTTTTATATACACGGTTTGCGGTGACCAACATTGCGGCGAAGTGGATCATCTGAAAAAAAAATGCGGATGGATTTTGTCAAATATAAGTATAAACTAGTCTTTAATCGAAGGATTTTAAAAAATATTCATTTTTCACAAAATGGCGGACAGTCAAAGTTAATGGTTCGATTTTAACGAAAAAAACGGCCGTTTTTTGGCTATTAAACGGCCATTTTTTTTCGAAAAAAAAAATCGAACGATTAAAGACTACATTTTTATGTATTAAATAAGCGTGCAAAATTTCAAGAAGATCGGTTCATTAGTGTTCGAGTAATCTTGGTCACCGACTTCAGAAATGCCATTTTGAGAAAAACGCGTTTAAAGTTTCAATTTCAGTTTACACGAAGAAAATATTTTTTTTTTTGTAAACTTACATAGAGTCATCTATTCCTTATACTATACTTATACTCCAAAAAAATGCAATAAAAAAATCGATTTTTTCAAAATCGCAAGTGGGGGTAACCCCTTAATGCTCTTACGCGTCTTATTCTTAGATTTATACATTTATTACGCTTATGACGGCAAATGAGGATATTGGGAATAACCAAGAGAAAGCACATTCGCTAGGATGTAACAACACCTCAAACTCCAGCCACCCGTATCAGCACAGGTTTTCCCCACTTTCCCTGTGCCCTCCTGCGAACGCGCCGTCACTCCCTCCGGGCCGGAAAAAATCCACCAACAATGACCATTCAAAATAAATGAGCGAAAAAAAAGAACAGAAACTTCATTGCAACGAAAGACCCCAATGTCACCCTCATCCGTTTCAATTTCTTCGACAGCCGGAAGTGCGAAAGTCCAATAGCGCGAAAGAAGATCCGAGCGGTAAGATGGACACGTCGGAGGGAAGCTTCGATCCCCGCGATGCAAATGGACGGAAAATGCAAATTTGGTATACAGAATTGCAAGTACGTACGAGAGCGTGTCTCTGCGACGACATTACGAGCAGCGTTTCGCACACCCAAAGACGAAAAGGCACAGAGAAGAAGAAGAAGAAGAAGCGCGGGACTCGCGTGTGTTTCGCAAACGCAGAAAGCAACGCGCAGGCGGCGATCATTGCCAGGGTCATTCTCAACACCCTGACTATCCCGCGCATACGACGAGTCACCGCGAGCGAGCGCTTTATTCCTCTATATCGTTGGCACTCTCAGTGCTCGTCGCGCGCGTGAACAGCGCAGCGAATTTATCTCACGGAGTTCCTCATCTCGCGTGTTCGTCGAGGGACCAGCCGCGAAAAGTGCTGTCAAATTTTACACTTTTTTTTCGATCTTAGTTTCAAATTTCCATTTTCAACGTGGCTTTTGAATTTCGGACACGATGGTGGTCGATCGATGACTCAGAGCCGGACGATTTTTTTAAATCGCCGATTGCATTTTATTTATTTATTCTTTGGTTTTTTTTCAATATGGACGGCGTTGGGTGTTTGGAAAAAAGGAAAATGCAGTGTGACGATACTCGAAAAGGTTGTGCATTGTAGATGTGATACTTCGATATGTTCGTTCGCGGTATTTTTTTTAATTTTTTTATTTATCACGTGAATCGATGAAAAAAAGGGCCCGAAGGGTTAAATTGTTCTCGTGCGAGGAATGTTTATAAACGAGGAAAATCGACGAATTCCAATCGGGGGTAAGTGCTACTTCTTTTTCTTACCTTTGGAAATGCAGCCCGAGGAGTTGAAAGTTTGTTCCCGAATGCGTGATTTCTTGCCCGCTTTTCTCGCCCTCGAGCCCTTCGTTGAATTTCACGCGTTACACTCGATGATTTAATCTTATGCGCCCCGCTCGAAGTCAAAGTTCGATCGAATTCTCGTTGCTTTGAATGCTAGCCCGCCCTTCGCCTCGAGCGAGTACGGTGGCGGAGAAAAATTGTCTGGAGTAGGGGCAATTACATAAAGTTTGTTAACGAAAATAAACGGACCGCGCTCGGTCGGTCGCGCGTTCTCTCGGTTTTTCCGCGCTTTGCATTATCGTCGAATTTCATCTGCCCTCGGCCCGCTCGGACAATGAGAAATTCGAGAGAACGTTATATTCGTACCACATATTAATCCCGACGGGGACAAAGATTTATTAGATTTTTGGCCGCTCCTCGTAATGTGATATACATCGTGACGAATGGGAGTAGAGATTTGTTTGTTTGTTTTTTTATTCATCGCACGATGGTATTTCGCTTGATTATCGAATCGATCGGGATGAATGAGAAAATGTTTGCCGTTTGTAAATTATTTATTTGTCCAATTTGTGTGATATTGTTGAATCGAGGATTAGTTCGTCGTCCCTTTTTTATTTGAACTAACAAGTGACGAGAATTAAATTAATAAAGAGAGTGTCAAAGGAAAGGCACTCCGATGATTGGAGCTTAATTGATATATATATATATATATATATAGGGGAGACCGGGGCAAAATGGTATAGCGGGGCATAATGGGACCGGGGCAAAATGGGACCGGGGCAAAACGGGTTTGGGGCAAAATGGAATAGTGAAAATTAACACTGCTGGAAAATACGTCATTGGGGCAAAACGGGACTGGGGCAAAATGGGCCGGAGAAAATCAGGCTCCTCAGAAAGAGGCGGTTGGGGCAAAACGGGATCGGGGCAAAATGGGACAGTGGAATTTTTGACTTTACAACAGTTCGTGCTCGGCTCGTCAGGATTTGTTGAATCCAATAAATTTAAGGACTTCAACATTCAAAAAAATACTAATTTTTCATTTGTTATTAAAGTTTGTTAAACAATTACTTTTGATTCTGCGGTCAGAACTGTACCAAACTTGACGTAAATTGTTATTTGAGCCTTCTTATTCGATTGGTACAATTTCTTTGTCGTTATTAATTATTTAAATAATCAAGTAATTTTTATAATCTGACGCGTGCAATTTGTGGTTTTTTTTGTTGTTATCTTTCTTTGTTTTTTTTTAATTTATTTTCTGCCAACTGCACGTTACTGATACTGATTTTCAAGCCATTGATGAAAATCTAACTCTTGTCAATTTTTACGTAAATTGTTTTATGAAACTAGAACCGCCGCTCCCCATGAAATCGACGGATATGTGTCGACAAATATATCGATCAGTCCGTATTATCTGCGTATATGTGGACTGAAACGAACCACAAGCACCATTTAGATTAGATTATGTTTCAACAGCTCTTTCATAGAGGCGAAGCATGAATTTTCCTGTTATCCCATTTTGTCCCAAATTCAGCGGGCTGCGACACTTCATTTTTGTGTGTCCCATTTTGCCCCAATTTGATATTCCACTCCTCTCTGTCCCATTTTGCCCCTATCCCATTTTGCCCCAAATCAAGCACCAAGAAACTTCATTTTTTTGCTATCCCATTATGCCCCGATCCCATTATGCCCCAGTGCCGTTTTGCCCCGGTACCGTTTTGCCCCGCTATACCATTTTGCCCCGGTCTCCCCTACATCATTGTGAAGCATAAGTGACACTACTATTATTAAGATATTCTGGTGTTGCAAAAATGTAGCAATCTCCAGAGGTATCGGAGTCAATTTATTTGTATAATTATTACTATTGAAGGAATTTAAAACATCATTATTATTTAAACTATTATTATAATGTTATTATTGTTAATCATGTTAAAGGATTTTTTAACATTTCTGTTATTCGAACTACTATTAGAATACTCTTCATTATCACAATAGTTATTACTATTGGAAGCTTTTAAAACATTGTCATTGTTATAATATTGCCAATTAATATAATGTCAATAGTTTGCTAATGATAATTCTTACAATAATTAGTAATATTATGGTAACGATTTTAAATTCTTAAAATAGGGATAATAGTTTACTAATCATCATTGTTATGGTGATAGTTTTAACAGTAATAATAGTATACTAATAAGTATTGTTACAATAATGAATAATACTATGATAATCATTATAAAAGCATTAAGAAATAATGAGTATTTACTGATCCTACTTGTCATCATAATAGTTTTAACAATAACAACAATTTACCGATGATGATTATTTTAGAAATTAGTAAAATGATAACAGCCATTTAACTGTAATAATGTTTTAAAAGCTTTTAATTATTATTATTATTTGTGATAATACCATGGTCATAGTTTACTAATCATTGTTATTATAATAGTAGTTTATTAAAACTACTATAATAATAATAGTAGTTTAAATAAACGCTATTATAATAATAGTACTTTTAATAACCGCTATTATTGAAACTACTATCAATTTAGATTAGTAAACTATTGAGTAATGATAGTTTACTGATGTTTACTATAGAAGTAATAGTAGTTTTAGTAACTAATGTTATTAAAACTAATATTAAATAGGACTATTAAGTAACAATAGACTACTGATCCTAATTATTATAATAATAGTTTCACAAATAATGACAATTTACTAATGACAATTATTATAGTAATTTTTAATATTATACTGACAGGTTTAACGCTCATAATGTTTTGAAAGCTTTTGATACGAATAATAATTATTAGAAAAATTAATAGTATAATTATAATAGCTTTAATAATAACAATCTTGTTAAATCTTTCAATATCAAAAATAATATTTAATAATAATACAATAACAATTTGAATAATAATAATGGTTTGAAAGTTTTTAATGATAATAATCATAACGATAAATCTACTTGGACACGTATATTACAAATGTACACGGACACGAGCATGGAATAATAGTTTCAAAAGCATTCAACCGTAACGCTCGTAGTAACATCGGCAAAACAATGGTTATTAAACACGCCGAGTGATTAATGCACCGAGCATGTCTATTTCGAAATAACGAGGGTCCTTCATCATTGGCAGAGAGTCAAAAGTTCTCGCAAGGATCTCCTTCGCCCTGCATACTCTAGTAAAGTCAATTTAAATTCCTCCCCGTCACTCGTGCGGTTCACCCGGAGACTGGGAGCCTCTTAACAGGATGGAGATTGTACGAGAGAAAAAAAAAGGCGGAACATTCTCGAATAAATGTAATATAAAAACGAATCGATATGAATAAAATGACAAATTTCACAACGGATGGGAAGAGATATCGATAGACGCTCCGGCCCCGTGACCACCATCGATAAATAACTCTATGCTCTGGGGGTCAATTTTTCTTTGGCATCCCCGAGGCTCGAAACCTTTCGAGGAGAGGACGAAAAAAAAAGGAAAAATAAGAAGACGAAACTGAGAGCTGTGGCTACCGATTTGATCATATCGAGTTGGGTGCACTAACGGAAATAGGAATAGAATACGTTACTTTCGTTTTATCACTGTGCTCGAATCTGAGATGGACCATTCGCCTGAGGACCGCGCCTATGGTGTCTCTCTTTTCTCTCACTCGCTGTTCTTTTTTCTCTGCTAAAACCAGCCAAAAGGGACAGCAGAGGCAGTAGGTACGGAGAGTGAAAGACCCAGAAATCATCATGACAAAGTTTTACGTCGTATGTTTATCGTATGTGAAAGGTATGGCTCTCGACAATCTACCAAAGCAATCTAGCCGACCCTCATAGTTTCGGAAAATTCATTAATCGAAATGGGTGTCGTTCATTTTATTCCTCTTTGTACGGGATGGAATGAATAATGTACATTTAGGCGGGGAAAGAAAATCACTTGGGTCAACGTTCATTTACCGGTGGCCACCGAAATATTGACATGTTTGATGGGATTGATGATTTTTTTAATGAGCTTCCATTTTTTTCAATCAATAACTCGTTGGTATCCCCCTATGACGGATTTAACCAGCTCGAGGCATTTTTCTTCCAATGTGCAAGGGTCTTGCGCGCCATGGGGTGCGCAATTTCGTTACTGGGAAATCATTCAATAACGTAAATAAATCAAAAGTACTAATTTTTATGAATTTTTTTTAAGGTAAGATTTCTTCACCCATTTTTAGACTTAGGGTAATACCCTAAGTCTCAAAAATGGTAAACAAATCTTACCTTTAAAAAAAATCAGTAATTTTTTCCTCGCCTAAAGGTATTTCCCCCCTTAATGATTTTCCAATAACGAAATTATCAAAAACGAATTTTTAAAGATTAATCAAAATAAAAAATACCATGTAACAGCCAAAAGTAGTAACGACAAATTGTTGTTGATACTTTTGGCTGTTACGTGGTATTTTTTTATTTCAATTAATCTTTAAAAATGGCGGAGGTATGGCACGGTCTTCTAAACCATTTGCGGCGGATGTTGTCAAACGGCGTGACACGTAGCGTCGGTGGGATTAATCTGAAAAAAAACCAACGAAGATTTTTCTTTCGTTAACAATGATACGCAGAATATGAACCAAGAAAAAGTGGGAAGTGTTAAAAATCGATGAAATGGTACGCTTTGAAACAAAAATATTGAAGTAAAAAAAATTGCTATATTTTGCAATAGAAAGATACTTTTTTATTTTCGAGAACATTTAGCGTCATGTTTTAGATAATTTTAGGCAATGTTAGACAAGGTTAGAAAGATTTATACCAAATTTGATCAGAATCGGTCGATTAGTCTTTTAGCCGTACGTCACGCCAGTTTTGAAAATGAAGTTTTAAAGACCGTGCCATAGCTCCGCCATTTTTTAAGATTAATTTAAAAAATATCATGTAACAGCCGAAGGTAGTAATAAAACATACGATATGTCTTGAAGGTGGTGACGAAATCTTTCCTTTTAAAAAAATCATGAAAATTGGCAAATTTTTTCCTCGCCTAAAGGTATCTCTTCCCTTAAGCTAATAAATATTGGAGACTAGACAATCAGACAATTAAAGGCAAAACGGAGTTTAAAAAAATACATTCTCATCGTCCTGATGCTGAAAATGTATTGAGAGACCGAACAGAATTATCGTCACTCAACGGGCTAGCTCATGACCCGAAAAAAGAGGAATCTTCGTGATTTTTTTGGGGGGGAAAAAGTGTGGCGTTTAAAATTTTTTTTTTTTACATTGAAGGATATGGTTGCGAGTATCTTTTACATTTTTTTTTATTCGCGGTGACCACTGCTACTCGGAAACGAATAATCCGAAATAAAAAAAATCAAGCGCATTTATTTTTCGCGTGAAATTATATAGGCCTTGGACAAAGGATTTAATAAAATAGTAAATTCAACAAAAATGGCCGCGGTATCGAATTCCGGTCAAAAAACGCTCTATTTTCGTAGATAAAAAACTAGGCGTGGAAAAAAAATTCTTTCATAGAAGCACCGCTTTTTTATATTTAAAGGAAACTTGTAAAATTTGCAGTTGTTCGGTGCAGTTATTTTTTAGATGTCGTAGTGCCCGATGTTGAAAAAGTAATTTTGAGAAAACCGCGTTCAAAGTTCGCCGGTTTGCGGAACCTACTTGTAAACGCCCACACACCCTTAATTTTGAACGGATCGACTTGACATTTTCAGAGAATATTTTGACATGTGATGACTTGAGAATCCGATGAGAACCAAGAATCGATATTTTCAAAAAAGTCAACTAGTCAACTTGAACAAAATAATAGTCTACGAATGAAGTGTCGAGCAGCCTTGGCCCGGGCCAATACTGGGATGGGTGACCGCCCAGCCGCGTCTTGCGCCCCGACTACTAAGCAGCACGCCAATTTTTGCGATTTTCCTATTGCAAACGCAACATGAGTGAAAATACAGCCGCCTTTGTCGGTTTTGCCCAGTTTCCCTGTGCCCTCCTACAGTAGTTTATTGGGAAACGAGTGCCAAGAGCAACACTCTCTACGACTCTTGAGGAACTGGCAATGATTTTAAAAAATAAAAAAAATTTCATATATTAAACGAAGTGCAACTATTAAGTGTAGTAAAAAGAAATCCATTATTTTTGCATGAAATTGATGGCAAAAATAATGGATTTCTTTTTACTACACCTAATAATTCCCCGCATTGAAAATATAATCAGTACTTTCGGGTAATAAAAAACAGGTACATGTAAATAATATGAGTTCGTTGCTATAATTTTTTTTAAATATTGGTACATTAAGATCTTAGGCCACAGTAACGGGTATAAAATCATGTGCGAATTTAACAATTTTTTTCGTGTGAAAAAGTGATTCACTCACAAAATTAATTACACATCCATTTAGTATGAATATCAAGCTGGTAGAAAATATTTTTTTGTTCGATGTACAAAATGGCCGACTACTAATATTTTCTTTTGTTATCTTTTTTAGGCGCTCCGCTGCGTGACATTTAGCATCCATAATTTTTTACCTAGAACATAAAACGAAAATTCTCGTCAATCTACATTAGAATACCTAGAGAAGTACGTACGGAATTAAAAAAATATTGTTTTATTCAAAAGTTGTAGGTATTTGAACTTAAGAAATGAATTTTCAGTGAAAATTTTCGTTGTAACTGCTCATGAACTGCTCATAAAATGAAAAGTTTTCGATTAATCAGATATTCCGTACGTACTTCTTTGCGAAATGCAATTAGGAACGTAACTTTTAAATTTGAAGTAAATCGAGTGAAAATTGTTGAAGTTATTTGTCACGTCAATTGGAAAAAAGCTGTTTTAAGAAGTTTCGAGTAGTCGGCCATTTTGTACATCGAAAAAAAATATATATATTTTTTCTAACAGCTTGATATTCATACTGAATAGATGTGTAATTAATTTTATGAGTGAGTCACTTTGTCATACGAAAAAAAATTGTTAAATTCGCGCATGATTTTATACCCGTTACTGTGGCTTAAGGCCTTAAGGTAATATTATCAAAAAAATAATAACAAGATTAGAATTGGATGGGAAGAGGGCATCTTTCAACTGATCACATGCATTCGGCATGCCCCCCCTCCCTACTACAGCACAATGACATTGGAGTGGGGGTTAGTTTCGTGCGATATCCAGCTAACTCAGATCCCTATACCCTGTCTACGTGAACAAACAAATACAGTTCAAAAATTATTTTTAATGCAAAAAAAAATACCGATCTACGACCATTCGGCACTCATGCACTCGTGTTTCAACTTTTCGGCCGGCGCAAGGTTGGTCGCGCACGAGAATGACTGGGAGTGCGATGGGTATCGGGAGCGGGTACGCACAGTTCGTAACCGGTGTGAGTGCCGGTAAGACGCATCAGTGGGAGTGAAAACAGAGAAGTCGCTGTCCAGACTGTACAACAGTTCTCTCGACGCTCTCGGGGTTCGTGCTCTCTCTCCCTTTTTCCGTCTCTCTCACTTGCTATTTTCCCGCGGTGAATTATGGAACACGATGGTGAGACATTTGTCCGTGGGAATGGGGCAAATTCCGGGCGATCTACCTTCGCCGAACCTTCCCCACACTCGTCGCTTCGTTTAACCCGAATTCCGAAACGTTTTACTTATTTATTTATTTATTCACGCGCGGGGCAGGGAAATCCAACGTTGGAAAACAACGGGACCAGACAATCGACTCATCTCGACTCGATTTTCGATCGGTTTTTACGCAACTTTTTTTTTCCTCCCTTTTTTTGCAAGATCGAGGAATTTTTATTAATTCACTGAATTTGCAATCCTCGGGGCATTGTATTTTCGCAGGCTCGGCCTGAAAATTCGTGTGTTCGCGGAATAAAAGAAATCGGGCTATTTTTATTCGAAAGAAATTCATGCCAATGCGTGGGTGCATTCGTGTTTGGACATACGTGCGTGTGTGATTATTTTTATATACAGAGGTGTTCTTTGTGAGTTCGTCTTTCAACAAACGGATCTGTATATAAAAAATCGAGATAATTGCCAACGACCTCGCCTTTGAGTTCAACGGGCTCTCGATGATCGACGACGCTTGCATCGTTGGAGTGCAACGAAAATTAATTTTTTTCATCGTTCTTTTTTTTTTAGCAGACTTACTCTGTTAGAGTCACTCGAACGATTTTGCGAATTCTCGTTAGAGATTTACGACGGGAATTTGCAAAAAATTGGATTTGCAAGGCTTTTGGATAATGATAAAAATAAATAAATTGAAAACGAAGAAAAAAAACGTCGTTGCGTTGCAACGATGCAACTTTCAACGTCCTGAGGATTGAGAATCGAGAGCCGATAGAAAAGAAAGCACGAGTGAAATTCGAGAACAGTGACATAAGATTGGAGAGTCGAGGATAAACGATAAAAAATTGGCGAGCTCGGTGAGTTTTACCGACTGAGTAATTTATCGATTGCACGATCGAGCACCGTTGGGGAATTCTTAATAGACCTTTTTTTGCTGAGGGACTTTTTAATTGGTTCGAGACTGTTGGCTTATTGCTTGTCGCGTCATAATTACATTGGGAGATCCAATTAAAAATGGCACGAAGCCCGTGAATCTTGCCAAAAAAAAGTAGACGGTGGGGAAAAAAGGAGAGGGGAGAAAAAACTTGGCGCGGACGAATCGCGAGTACGTTTCGCGCGTACTTTTGTGAAATATTGAAAGAGGAAAGGCAACAATGCCCACGGAGAGTAGCATGAATTAAATTAAGATTCATGGACCGAATCGGCGAGGGTTAAGGTCAAACGATAGCTCGCGAGGCAGCCAGCGGCGTGTGGGCGCTGCCTGTTTGTCGTATACGAAGACCCCGAAGTATACGAAGATTCGGACGAGGAACGGACAGGAACACAATCATTATCTCCGTTTTGAAGAATGCGCCAATTATCCAATGAAATGTGTCTATAGCACGTCATGATCGACGGAATAAAATCCGTCGCGAGGCTCCGAGTCACACAGGCGAAAGCTCGTCACGTCGTGCACTTAAAAATACTCGATCTTGCGCGTAACTCGGTGATAATTTGATGAAAATCAGAGATGAGAATCGGAGTGCGGTCCAGCGGTCTGAATCGGGATTCACCGTCATAGGAATTGCTGAGGTATTCTATTTGAGCAAAACTGAACGACTTGATGACCGCTGAAGAACAATAATTTTATTTTTCGGACGTAGATGTCCAAGTCGAATAATAACGACATTTCGATGTCAGAGTTGAAAACATTAAGGGGTCTTCTCACTTTAGACGCCAAAAAGGCTTCTTTCGTGATTTTTTTTGATAGGTTTGTATTATAGATATTGATATAAAAGTCGTTACACTTAAGGGGTTAGGACACAGTAACGGGTATAAAATTATGTGCGAATTTAACCATTTTTTCGTATGAAAAAGTGATTCACTCATCAAATTAATTACACATTAATTACACACACAGAAAATATATATTTTTTTTTCGATGTACAAAATGCCGTCTACTAATATTTTCTTTTGTTATCTTTTTTTAGGCGCTCCGCGGCGTGACATTTAGCATCCACAATTTTTTACCTAGAACAAAAAACAAAAATTCTCGTTGATCTACATTAGAATACCTAGAGAAGTACGTACAGAATTAAAAAAATATTGTTTTATTCAAAAGTTGTAGGTATTTGAACATAAAAAATGAAATTTCAGTGAAAAATTTCGTTATAACTGCTCATAAAATGGAAAGTTTTCGATTAATCAGAAATTCCGTACGTACTTCTCTGCGAAATGCAATTAGGAACATAACTTTTAAATTTGAAGTAAATCGAGTGAAAGTTGTTAAAGTTATTTGTCACGCCAATTGGAAAAAAGCTGTGTCGAGAAATTTCGAGTAGTCGGACATTTTGTACATCGAAAAATAAAATATATATTTTCTAACAGCTTGATATTCGTACTAAATATATATCTAAATAATTTTATGAGTGAATCACTTTTTCATAAAAAAAGGGTTAAATTCACACATGATTTTATACCCGTTACTGTGGCCTAACCCCTTAATAAATACACCTGCGAAATACATTTGAATTTATATTATACATTTAAGTCACTATTTATAGACGAAAATGGTATTAAAAAAATGTCCTAAAAAAATGTTGGTCTGCGCTGTTGATGAAATCTCGGAAATGGATCATCCGAAAAAAAAATCAAACGGTTTTACATTCAGTATGTTAATGGTTACAGCGAATATCATACGATTTTTTATATATGCAAAAATAACAAATGGCGTTTCACCGTGTGTGGCAAAAAATTATAACGATCAATATTTTAAAAATCTTTGATATGCGCTATAGCTCTAGTTGTAAAGAATATGTTATTAAAATTTCATAAGGATCGGTTCAATAGTTTCGAAAATTTTATCAACAAGCCGTTGAAAAACGTTGTTACGAGAAAAACGCGTTTAAAGGTTGTTTGGGTTACATAAATACATAAAATTTTTTTTTAAATGTATTTCGGAAGTGTTTTTATTAAGTGTAACAACTTTTATATCAATATCTATAATATACACCTATCGAAAAAATTCATGAAAATAGCCTTTTTTAGCGTCTAAAGTGAGAAGACCCATTAAAATATCATTACAATCGTTATTATTTCCATTTAAGGTGACAACTTTGACGGCTCGCCACTTCTTTATTTTTCAAAAGAAAAAAGAAAAAAAATATATGTGTACTTTACTCAATGAGCTTTAAAAAAATGACGCTCCAGAGACCAGGGAAATATGAAAAATAATTTAGCTGAATTTCTAATTCAATATTTGGTTTTGGGTCAACATTCTACACAAAATATTCACATTTCACATCTGTAACTCATGTCGTTTACGAGCTAGTGACCCGTGACATACGGACGGACAGACAGCTGAGTGACATTAATAGGGTCCCGTTTTGCCCCTAAAATATATATATAAATATATATATATCGCAAATATGTATTTCATGATAAGCGTTTTTAACTTTAGAAACACGGTAATTTGTTTTTCTCGAAATAGTGAAAAATTCTGTTCTGGGGTGTTGCCATATGTCTACTTATTATAGGGGACAAATATTTTTTACGGAGAATTATTCTGTCTTTACTGAACGTTTTTTGCAAAACTGAATAGTAAAGGCAAACCAAACTTTTTTCACTCTTTCCCTAACTAGTTTGCTATCTAAACATAATTTTTTTCAAAATTTATAAACACAATAGAATGGTACGACGATTTATGTGACCTGACTTTCGGTCAATGCAGACCCTGGAGTGTTAAAAGTTGCAGTTTTGAAACCCATTATCTCCCATTTTAAATAGTCGACTGCTCTGCAATTTCACTCAAACATGCATAATGATATGAACAACTTCTGGTCAAAATTTGAATAAAATCTATTGAAATCAAGAGCGCGCGCTCATTCTACCTTAAGTTGCTGTTACGTGTTTTCAGGGTTCCCTACCCAAAGGGCAAAACGGAACCCTATTAATGTCACTCAGCTGTCTGTCCGTCCGTATGTCACGAGTCTCTAACTCGAAACGACATGAGTTACAGATGTGAAATTTGGATATTTTGTGTAGAATGTCGACCCAAAACCGAATATTGAATTTGAAATTCAGTTAAATTATTTTTCATATTTCCCATGCATGAAAGCGGAGCAGAATTTTTTTTCTTACCCTGCCCTCTGAGCGTCATTTTTTTAAAGCGCATTGAGTAGAGAACCCATATATTTTTTTCTTTTTTATCTTAAAAAATAAAGAAGTGGAGAGCCGTCAAAGTTGTCAGTTTTAGACCCCTTTTGTTACGGCGTCTATCTCAAAAACTAAACTTGTTAGGAATGTGGCATTTCTGTATATTATGTACCATATACTGTATTTAAGCAACAAATACTGAAAAAGGCCGGTTCATAATGTAGTATATATAATAATTTTGTATACAGATAATACAATAAATTTATAATAAAAATGTATACAATTATTGTTATTTAAATATTTAAAATCTTAAATGATTTATTTTTGGAGTCGGTGCCAGCCAAGAAGGAGAGATTGACGTCACGGAAGAAACGAGATTGCAAATTTAAAAAAATGTAGATCGTATATTGCAAAAAACTTCCTAATTTTAGTTTTGCTTGTTTACGACTTTTTTGCTTGCATAAAAGTTCTACTTTTGTTTGTTTATTTATTTTATGTTGGATTGCAATATTCAAGAACATAGCAGAGTACGTTTATGAATGTATGATAAATGAAGATGTCAATAAAAGACGGTGACTGTTAATATGTACTGTGGTTTCACTTACAAGGAACATCACTTAAGTGTCCGCCTCCGATTTTGTTGAAACTTGATTTGTTGATTTTGTTGTATATATGTGATAAAGCATTGAAAACTCTTAGACGCTTTTTTTTATCTGCGGAAAAACCTTTTTAAGGCAGGAAACGACCCCTTAATATAAGGCGTGTCACCCTTTAATTTCATTTTTTTAAATTATTGTATTGTGGATTTTTATCGCTTTGCATTAGAAGAATTTTCTTTTTTGTTTTATTCAGATCTTTGGACTGATTGGGGGTGAAACTGCAAAACCACCCCTCGACACGTCATTCTTTGAGGGGCGGTTTCCGCCCTTAAAACCGTTTTGCGCAGATAAAAAAAATAAGTTTCTAATAGTTTTCAATGCTTTATCACATATATGAATTTCAACAAAATCGACGGCAGACACTCAAGTTGTGTTCCTCGGTATCGACATAATATTATTTCTGTAACTCCCATTTTCATTTTCAAGATTCTAACGTTTTTAATCAAGGCTTCCTATAAATATCGGAAAATATCGATACACAGGTATTCCGATATTACAACTTGTTGATATCGAAATAATAATAATAATAATAATAATAATAATACGATAATAGAAAAAGCTCCGATAGTCCAAGCTCTAGATCCGAGATCGGAAATGGCGTTTTTAAAAAAGAGTCATTAAAATCTGAGCAACTCAGCAAAATTCTTTTTAGACAGTCTCGCTGGCATTGATGAGTCTCTTTTTACTCGGATTACAAAATTGTAATGGCTTGCTGCTCATTCGTTCTTCATTTTTTTTTCTAATGGAAGTTTTGGGATGACGAGGTTGGAAATTTACAAACAATTAATATGTAGTCTTGCCATGTTTGATTTTTTTTCAATTCCAGAAATATTGATAAACAATGCAGGTGTTATTTTTTAAACAAAGTGCTGCGTTTGCTGCATGGCCAATCGGCGTAGGTGGTTCTGGCAATAGGGTCATTGGAAACGAAAAATAAAAAAATTTAATTCGAGTATAATAATGAAACTTGCGGATTACTGGATACTTTTATAGAATTTTGAAAATTACGGAAATGGCAAGCTGTCAGAATAAAAGTTTAATTCTCGACTAAAAAAATATATTTAATCATTCGTTAGCAACAAATCGATAAACATATCAAATAATCATCCGGTTATACGATAGAAAATGTAATAAGCTATGCTCTGTGCGAATTTAAAGTGAACCGGACAAATGGATTTTAATGTACGATTCGCCGTTTCATAAAACATAGTTCCGAGAATGATGTAAAGGAAAGAGGGTAAAACGCAGGGGGTAGTTTTCGCCGTAGCGCAGTCAGCGATCTGACCCTTCACAAAAAGCGTCGTAACTCAGCCAATACTTGGTATTTTTATAAAATTGTCACAAATTAAAGTTGAGAGCCTAGGCTATAAAACGACGGAACAAAAACGTTTTATTTTTATTATTTTAAGCTTATGCACCCTTAATCATTATCTAACTATTTTTTTACGCTTTCTTCCGGTGCTGTTATTACGAGCATGCATCGAACTATACAGAAAACGTTTTCTTAAATATATGAACGAGGTGTTTTTCATAGTAACCTTTAAGGGGTTAGGCCACAGTAACGGGTATAAAATCATGTGCGAATTTAACAATTTTTTTTCGTATGAAAAAGTGATTCACTCATAAAATTAATTACACATCTATTTAGGATGAATATCAAGCTGTTAGAAAATACATTGTTTTTTTTCGATGTACAAAACGGCCGACTACTAATATTTTCTTTTGTTGTCTTTTTTTCAGGCGCTCCGCGGCGTGACATTTAGCATCCACAATTTTTTACCTAGAACAAAAAATAAAAATTCTCGTCAATCTACATTAGAATACCTAGAGAAGTACGTACGGAATTAAAAAAATATTGTTTTATTCAAAAGTGGTAGGTATTTGAATTGAGTTGTAGGTATTTGAATGAATTTTCAGTGAAAGATTTCGTATAAAACTGCTCATAAAATGAAAAGTTTTCGATTAATCAGAAATTCCGTACGTACTTCTCTGCGAAATGCAATTAGGAACATAACTTTTAAATTTGAAGTAAATCGAGTGAAAATTGTTGAAGTTATTTGTCACGCCAATTGAAAAGAAGCTGTCTCGAGAAAAACGCGTTTAAAGTTTTAGGTACTCTACGGTCGTGCCAGAGGTGGGCTTACGTTATACGCTCAAAGTCGGTGAAAAAAAATGTTCTTGCTATAAATCGAATAGTAACTTATTCTTATGATGATAAAGCACCGTTATGGAGAAAAAAAATCGATTTTTTTTTTAAATTCTACTGTGGCCTTACCCCTTGATCGCTATGACCCTAATATCCATTTTCGCCCTACACACGAACCAAGTTTTCGGCATACACGAAACCGAGTAGAAACAATCTGACAACCAAAGTCTAGCTCAATTTGGGATACTTCATAGGAAACTGCATTAAACTGTCCAGATTCCAATTATTTTTTTTCTTCTCCAAAACGATGTAGCCCAAATTGCCGGAACTTCAGAGTAAAACTTTTATTGGCGTGGCCTCGTCTAAAAAAATTACTATTCTCCTACAGCAATCGCCAAAACGCTCGGCCCTGCTCCTCCTCCTTTCGTGACCTGACCCACAAAGTTGGTTGGATCCATTGTGTGATCCAAGGAAAAGTAACCAAAAATATGGTTATGAAGTTTGCATCCTGGGAACGCAACGAAAGTTCTTTTTCTTACTTTTTCGTCATCCGAAATATGTTTTTTTTACAAATTTACGTTCTAAAATTTAGAAAAATCCTAAAAAAGGTTTTAGTGATTCTCGTAACCTAAAATTGAAAAAAAATTGGATGATAACAAGTTAGGTGTTGAAAAAAATTAATTTTCGTTGTATTCCAACGCTGCAAACTTCATGATAAAAAAAGTGGGTGCCCACGACCATTTGATGGTCGGAATTTTCCTCCAAAACGATGTAGCCTTAATTACCGAAACTTCAAAGTTGAACTGTGACTGGCGTGCCCTTGTAAAAAAGAAAACACTTTCCTTCAACAGCAATCGCCAAAACGCTCGGCCCTTCTTGTGGCGGTGGTTCCTTTCGTGACCTAACCCACAAAGTTGGTTGCTTTCATTGTGTGATCCAAGGAAAAATAGCCAAAAAAATGTTGAAGTTTGCATCGTTGGACCGCAACGAAAAATCTTTTTTTTTTACTTTTTCGTCACCAAAAGAATTTTTTTGCAATTTACGTTGTAGAATTTTGAAAAAAAGCCCAAAAAAACGTTTGAGTGATTATCGTAGGCTAAAATTGTAAAAAAAAATTGTATGATGACGAGGCAGGGGTTGAAAAAATTTAATTTCCGTTGTATTCCAACGATGCAAACTTCATAGTGGAAAGAGTGGATGTCCGTGACCATTTGGTGCGTGGGCTGGATCCGCAGAGCTCGCACGAAAGACTGGTGCATTCTGTCTAATCTCCGTATACGTATAGCTATAATTCGCTGTTAATTAATCGATAATCGCTCAAATCTCGCGAGCAATTACCTCGCTCTCGTTTACATGGTCTACGTATGATCGATATTCCCATACGTGTGTTCTGCGCGTATGGAAGTACACGTGTGTGGGTGTGTCTATTAGGAGATTGGCTGCCGCATGCATGATCGGCCAGGTACGAGGCAGACTATTATGATGTAAATGAGACTTGCATCAGCCGAGAGCTCATACATCAGCTTTTGTTTCGCCAGCGAAAAAAAAACAACGCGCTCTTTAAACACGCGTTACGTCCTATTTCTCCTGATTTGGGATGAATCGTCCGACGAATAAATTCAGCCCCTTTCGCGTTATCGCTGATGATAATGGGCACACGTAACGCCCATTACAGCGATCGTAGGAGTAACTTAATTTCAAGTATCAAATTCCGGAATTCAGAGAGACTGGAGAGGGTTAACGAAATAGAAAAAAACGGTATGTAATTGTTTAAAGTAGTTTTTATTCATTTAATATTAAAGTCATAGTAACTTAATATTATTTTAATAATAATATTAATTATATAATAGTAATGATAATATTGATTTAATATTATTTTAATAAAAGTACTAATTATATAATAATATTGATAGTAGTAATTTTGTATAAAAGTAATTATTATTATTGATTCCAAGTAATCGCTTCGTTTTTTCCACTCGTCACTTCGCGACTGTGACGGGCCGAAAAAAGTAGTTTTTTTCCGAATTTTTTCGTCTACTAGATTATTTATTTAGGATTTGGAAAAAAACGTATGTAATTAAGCATACATGAAACTTATTTCGTGTAATTTTTCATTAAAAAATATGAATAGTTAACAACGTTATTGAGGTATAACAGAGCCTCTGTATAAAAAATGTGATCGATTTTGCCGAATCGATAACTTGACAAAGTTTGGTATAAACAATCAAAATAGAAAAGTTTTAAAATCTATATATATGTAGTTCTCGTTGTACGTAGCCATTTTTGAAAAAGAAAAAATTACCAAAGGGCTGGTGTTAAAAAAAAAAGTAATTTTGGGAAAATTTTTACTTGTATTCTTGGGCTTGAAAAATACTAAATTTTGGCAAATAACGGCGACGTACGACAGCTACTGCAATTGCGAAACTTTTAATTTTTCGAAATTCAAAATCGGAGTTGTAGCCAGAGTTATAATTCCGGGCGGTAAAACTTCCTCAATTTTCAACATTTAGACTTTAATTTTTTGTTCACATATTCTTGTATATGTATATTTCGAGAAAATGCAAAAAAAATCGATTTTTTCGGCCCGTCACAGTGGTGTTCGCCTTGAAGGATTCGAAACTTTTTTTCGACGTACAATTGTTATATACCGCGAAACAGTATATGAATATTAAAAGGCTCATAATTGAAACTCGAACGAAAGCCACTAGAGAGGTAAAGAGATGCATCTCGCGCGTGGGAAACACACTCTCAACTGACGATAGAACCATTTGGCTTCCAATATCACGATTTTAACTGGCTGCAAAAATAAACTCATTAAAATTCTGGTGTTTGGCTGATCGAGCAGCACCCTCCCTGCGATATTTCACGCGCACAGTTCTGCACTGCTGCGTTATTATTTTTCCGGCGAGATTTAATTTAATTTACTGAAATTGTTTTGTTCACCGTCGCCATTGTTTCATTACGCAGTTGCAATGAATAACCTCCGCTCCAGGAAGACGCGGCAATGAGGCAGTCCTCTCAATTCATTGCATTAACGAAATTGGGATATGGAAATAAATTCACCACTGGTGCACTCGACTGTAAAATATTTCGAGCAAAAATCCAAGCGTACGATAAGCCCGAGAGGGCATTTGGTATTTTTTTAACGCGCCTAGTTATGACACTTAAGGGGGAAGATACCTTCAGACGAGGAGAAAACAGCTGATTTCCATGATTTATTTTAAGGACAGATTTCTTCACCATTTTTGAGACTTGCAAGGAAAGTTTGCGAGGTCGACCTCTCCGATTTCGATGAAATTTGGCATGCTTGTAGAATGGTTAAAAATAGACGACACGTATTTTTTTATATGCGGAACCCGATTTTTAAGGGGTGAAACGCACCCTCGAAAATAGGGGTGTTTTTCGTTTTTCGTCGGTAACGTTATCGTTCTCATCTCCAATGTATAGTACACGAAAAAATAAACATTGTTGCAATTTGAATTTTTTTCATATCTCATACCGTTAAAACGTTATTTACGAAACACGAAAAACACCCCTATTTTCGAGGGTGCGTTTGCACCCTTGAAAATTGGGGTACGCAGATATTAAAAAAATACGTGTCGCCTATTTTTGGCGATTCTACAAGCATGCCAAATTTCATCGAAATCGGAGAGATCGACCTCGCAACCTTTCCTTGTTAGGATACGTTTTATTGATACCTTTGGCTGTTAAATTGGCGGATGTTGTCAGACGGCGTGACACGTAGCGTGGGCGGAAGTAATCTGAAAAAAACTCACAAATAATTATGTGTGTCTATGGAAGTACGTAGGATTTTTTTTATATTGCATAGTTCATTTGTTATTAACAATTATCTGACGATTTTTTAGTGCAAATTTTTGCAAAGTGAAAAATTTCGTCAGATAATCGTTAATGACAAATGAACGATGCAATATAAAAAAAATTCCTACGTACTTCCATAGACAATGTATTTTTCAAGATATATTCAACGTTTCAAGTGAATCGGTTGAAAATTGCCTGAGTTATGTTTCCGGCCAACTTAGAAAATGCAGTTTTGAGATAAACGCTGCACAGCCGGCATTTTGAAATCAATCTCTTCAAAAAAAGTATTGTATACCGTCACCGATATTTATGATAAACACCCTTTATTGTAATCTCGATTTATTTTGTAGTTTTTCTGAAAAAAAATCCCCAAAAAGCCTATTTTTTGGCCTCTAGAGTGGCCTAACCCCTTAAAACTCATATGCAGAATATGAACCAAGAAAAAGCGAGATGTTGAAATTCGATTAAATAGTTCGCTTTGAAACAAAAAGATTGAATTTTTCGAAAAAATGGCTGCATTTTGCAATTAAGAAACATTCTTTTTTTAATTTTCAAGAATATTTGGGGTCATGTTTTAGACAACAAGGTTAGAAAGATTTTTACCAAATTTCATGAGAATCGGTCGATCAGTTTTTTAGCAATACGCCACGCCAGTTTTGAAAATGCAGTTTGGAAAAACGTGCCTAGGTCCGCTATTTTTAAAGATTAATAAAAAAAACCATGTAACAGCCAAAAGTAGTAATGAAACATACCCTAAGTCACGAAAGTGGTACAGAAATCTAAGCTCAAAAAAAATCATGAAAATCAGCAAATGTTTTCCTCGCCTAACGGTATCTCCCCTTTAATCGAGCGTACTCGTTAATTTATACATATTCCAGAATCATGCACAACGTGCAGCAATATTGAATAATTTTAAGCCATTCTTCGACACGTTGAAAGATAAAAGAGTGTTTTTTAAAGTTTCGCAGTTTTAGTTTTGTATTCATCGATAATTCAATGATATGGAATCTTTCTTCGCGGACTACTGTCTCGTGCTGTTCAACGATGAAAGGTTTTTTCTTTTTGTTTTTTCAATATAAACTTTCCCGATACGGGATCCTCATGCTCGCGCCCGCAGCTTCGCGGGGGAAAGAAAAACAGAACAAAAAAGGCTCACGGAGTGAATCCGTCATGGGAAATCCTCGAGGTCCCGGAAAATTTATACGGTTAGTTTATATCTGGAATAACTGTAGTACAGACCGTGTCGGGGATGAGGTAAAGACGAATTGTACCGAGCGCGTATCTCCGCAACGTGTCGAGGGTTGCCGAAGGCTCCGAAGCTTTCCGCAAATATATTTCATCGCCCGCGAGACCCTGTTTGTACACGTCGCCTCGCAAATAAATGTGGAAACTGTGGAAATCGAATTGTTGGAGAGCGGTAGTTTACAGCATGTAGTTACAGTTGTAATTTATAGATCTTCGAACTTGAACGTATTTGATCGGCGGAATGAATATCAAAGAGGATGCACAAAAATAGCGATATTTTTGGTTGATGAATTTAAACGATAAAATTAAATCAATTTTTCTGACACCTCTTAGAAAATATAATAGTTGACGCAACAATTCGACACGTTTTGATGGTTGTAATTTAAAAATATATTTAATCGATAAAATTCAAGCCATTTTGCTACCATCTGTCAGAAAGTAATTGACGCAATAATTCAACACGTTTTACTCGTCAAACTTTTCGTTGCTAAATGTAATCGATGAAATTCAATCAATTTTTCTCCCACCTCTTAGAAAATAATTTACCCAATAATTCGACACTTTTTAATCATCGAATTTTTTGTTAATAAATTTAATCAATGAAATTCCATCAATTCTGTTTACCATATCTGAGAAAATAATTGACGCCACACTTCGACGCGTTTTAGTCGTCGGACTTTTCGTTGATTAACCCTTAGTAGTCACACTTAGCTAGAATCACGTTATAGTCATGCTGGGTCCATGGGACCCAGGCGTTTTTAAATTGTTATAAATAATGAAATAATGCATTGAGCGATATGAAAAAAAATAGTTAGGTACAATTTGAACCTTTTTAAATACAAGGATATTGGTTAGAAATCAAAAATTAAATTTTAAATGTGCAAAAAAGAACGTGAAATATGACTTTTTTTTACAAAAATTGCTGTAACTCTTGTAATTATTGCCAAAAATAAATTTAAAAAATGGTTTTATAATCTGGAAACAATGTAATTTGAAATAGACTAGCGTTTTGTGTGGACTTTTCAAAAAGTATATTTATTTCATCCAACGCAGGTGCGATTTAGAAGGAAAGAATGAAACGCTTACGCATATAAAAAAAATGAATGTTTTATTTGAAATAAAAGGTTGTACGGCATCAAAATAATTTGTTTGGGTCTCGTGGACCCAGTGTGACTATTAAGGGTTAATGTACCCGATGAAAATTCAATCCATTTTTCTGCCATCTCTCAGAAAACAATTGACGCAATAATTCGACACTTTTTAATCATCGAATTTTTTGTTGATAAATTTAATCGATAAAAATCCAGCCATTTTTTTACCATCTCTCAGAAAATAATTGACGCAATAATTCGACACTTTTTAATCATCGAATTTTTTGTTGCTAAATTTAATCGATAAAATTCCATGCATTTTTTACCATATCTCAGAAAATAATTGACGCAACAATTTGACACGTTTTAATCGTCGAATACTCTCGGATTCTCGATGTACCTAATAAGTGTAGAAATATATTCACGGTTCTTTTTCTCGCCATGTTTTTTTTTATACAGTCTCCCTTGGCGCCTCTTAATATTCGAATGGTGTCAGATGGTAGACTCAATAATCATCAAATTTCCCAGATGGGATAAGAAGTAGGTTGAATCCAGTTACAAGATCTCAAGCAACCACCCGCCCCGCAAGCCACTTCCCTCTCAGACCTTATCTTCTCTTTTATTTTGCAACTTGTACCTTAGAGTTTTTCGAAGCCTCGAGAAAGTGACAGCGAGACGTGTATACCTAGCGAGTTTCAATCCGAAGCATTCTATATTCTCATGGAGAGGCTTGTCGGCAGGTACGAATGCAATTACTTTTACGAATAAGTTGCGTCGACGAAGTTTATAACCGCGTACCCGACGCGGATAAGAGTCTCAAGGTAATGGTCTACGTTTCGTAAAGCGAGAGAGAGAGAGAGAGAGAGAGAGAGAGAGAGAGAGAGAGAGAGAAGAGACGTCTGAGGGGCTCTTTAATTTTAATAAATTTGTGGAATCTTCAGAGAGAAAGTTCGGAGCGTGAGAAAGTGAGACACGAGACCACTCGAGAGAAGCGCCGCGGTGGAGAATTTGCTAATCATAATTTTGTCCTTATCTCGAATAAAACTCTCTCTCCATCTCTCTATCTCGTATCACTGCAACACGAGTGCGAGCTTCAGGGGGGAAAAACTTTTGGGTGAGAAAAAAATTGTTGAATTTCATGATTTTTTTTAACGGAAAAATTTTTTCACCAATTTTGAGTCTTGGGGTATGTTTTATTCCTACTTTTGGCTGTCACATACTATTTTTTTTATCTTCAAAAATGGCAAAGGTATGGCACGATCTTCTAAACCGGTTTTGGCGGATGTTGTCAGACGGCGTGACACGTAGCGTCGGCGGGATTGATTTAAAAAAAAACAAACAAAGATTTTTCTTTCATTAATGCTAATATGCAAAATATGAACTAAGAAAAAAGTGAGAAATGGGGAGAAATGGTACGCTTTGAAAAAAAGATTGAATTTTCCGGGAAAAAATTGCTACGATTGGCAGAAAAAAAAATATTTTATTTCATTTTCATAAACATTTAGGGTCATGTTTCAGAGTATAAGGTTATAAAAATTCATACCAAATTTCATCAGAATCTGTCACTTAGTTTTTTACCTATACGTCACGCCAGTTTCGAAGACAGTGCCATATGTGCGCCATATTTAAAGATTAATAAATTTAAGGGGTTACCGCCACTTGCGATTTTGAAAAAATCGATTTTTTTTATTGCATTTTTTTGAAGTGCAATTTGAAGTGCAGTTTTTTTTATGCCCGGAATAGATGACTCTATGTAAGTTTACAAAAAAAAAAATATTTTCTTCGTGTAAACTGAAATTGAAACTTTAAACGCGTTTTTCTCAAAATGGCATTTCTGAAGTCGGTGACCAAGATTACTCGAACACTAATGAACCGATCTTCTTGAAATTTTGCAGGCTTATTTAATACATAAAAATGTAGTCTTTAATCGTTCGATTTTTTTCGTTAAAATCGAACCATTAACTTTGACTGTCCGCCATTTTGTGAAAAATGAATATTTTTGAAAATCCTTCGATTAAAGACTAGTTTATACTTATATTTGACTAAATCCATCCGCATTTTTTTTTCAGATGATCCACTTCGCCGCAATGTTGGTCACCGCAAACCGTGTATATAAAAACATTATTTCATTGACGGCCATTTGCCACTAAACAATGTAATATTTTTCAATAAAAAAATTACTGAAAGTTCTTCAAGATGTGTTCTTTAGGATGGTATATTGATCGATTAAAAATTTTTTGTAGTTTTCTTTAAAAAAAATTCATGAAAAAGGCCTTTTTTGCGCTACAAGTGGAGGTAACGCCTTAATAAATACCAAGTAACAGCCAACAGTAGTAATAAAACATAACCTAAGTCTCAAAAGTGGTAAAAAAATGTATCCTTTAAAAAAAAATCATGACAATCAGCAAATGTTTTACTCGCCTAAGGGTATATATCCTCGCCCCCTTAATATTAAAACGCGATCTGGATATCTTTTTCCTAATTTTATTTATTTTTCTTCCCAATAAAGCTAAAACATAAAATGAACAAAAATAACTATACGTACATTTGTATAAATACATTTCCACTTGGAATAATTGAAGGTCTGGAAAAGCTCCCGTTGAATTATGTTTGCACCACCATCTCATCCCACGATATAAAAAATCGAGAAATATCATGGGGAAAAGTTGGAACGCACTGGTGGCCGCTACTAAAATTCAGTTGCGTCGAGGAAAACAAAAATTGTTCACGTATTCTTTAACGAGTTCCTTTTATTGATATTCAATTGGCTGATAGGAGCAAATGGAGAACAAATTGCCGGTGCCTTTCGCACGAATAGTCCCGCGCGCTTTTCGCTCAATCCAAATGTACATTGAAACCGGGGCAATATTATTCCGCGTGCACATGCACTCGAGTGGCAGTAGTAACAGTACAGTAATGGCCAGACCGATCGCACGTTTCGCTTTATCGGTCACATTTCTTTCATAAAAATTTTTTTTCCTGTTTTTTCCCTCGCGCTCGTTCGCAGCTTCCGGCCGTGTTAGCAGCCACGAAACACCAGAGGCAGCAGAGAAAAAGAAAGAAAGAAAAAGAGAGAGTGAGAGAGAGAGAGAGAGAGAGAGTGTATGAAAAATTCGACAAGCTTCCAAGCATGGATCCAGGCAATTTCAGAGGACTGTTTTTTCGTTCGCCTCATAAAGTGAAACCGGTTTGCATACACAAACTCGTTCCAATGTGCTCCTCTTTTTGTGCATCATATTGTTCCTGGGATCGCGGCAGAATCGCACAGCCTTCACCGCTTCCATGTTACTGTGGCGTAATGCACTTTTCCCTCTATCCATTTTTTCCGCAATTTTTACCGATTCATGAAGCGCAAAAAAACTGCACAGTAATGTGAAAAATCGCGCATTCTTCGAGAATATTTCACGCCAATCTATATTTTTATAAGATAAAAAAAACATGGTAATATTTTTTTTATGCAATTTACAGGTATCTGTGTACGTGTAAATATATTTACAGCGTATGTATATTTATGCATAAGGTGATTCGCGTCTATCAGGATTTTCTTTGTGAGCGTGTAGGGTGTGTCATTGCAAGCAAAGCCCTGTTGTCCGCACGTTTCCTACGGCCCATATACCCCTAATTTCCTCCGGAACGACCCTCTGGCCGATAGAAGATCAGAGCACCGAAGCACCATGCGTCCATGGCTGCTCGTATCCAGAAGTCCCCTCGGCAAGCCCTCCGGGGCAAATCTCCTACAGCGAAGTCCCTCGACGAGTCCTTCGACGACCGATGGCTTCCTCCGAGGAAAGCAGGCCCTCGCCGGGGACGTCTCTGGGGACGTATCGGCTTGCCTCTCTGCGTAGAGTCCTCGCGAAGACCCCAGACACTGCCACTGCGCCTGGAAGGGTCAAGAAAAGATTAAAACCTCGCAGATGACCATGTCGACACCCGACATTCATCCACCGGTTTATTCCCCTGTAAATAAATCCCCTCTCTGTATATAACCTCCCGCTGTCACTTTTATCTCCTCCCCTTAATAATCGAGTCATGACTTCCCCCCGCCCCTTGGTATTAGAAAAACGCGTGTAAATAACCCTCCCTTCCCCTCACAACTTTCCTTTTCTTTTAATTATTAGAAGTATAAAAACTTACCGGCGCACGCGACGAGCCCGCGCACACTTACCAGGTACGCGGGCGAAATCCCTCGACGATCGCCGATAATCTACCTAAACGAGGAAAAAAAGAATCACGCGCACCGAATGTATCGATAAAAACTTCGCGAAATGAGTGTACAGCTCGCCTATGACAGCTCGGGGTTACCCGCGTGTCATAGGCTAGCTAAACGGGTGCCCGGCGTTCCGCGGCACCGCCATTGTAAAAACTTTGTACCCCAACCTTTCCCTCGCGGAGCACATGGCGCGCTCGGTACACGGCAGCACGCTCGGCTCCCGTCGGCCGCGCTCGGCACACGGCAGCGCGCTCGGCTCCCGGCGACCGCGCTCGACCCACCTCGGCCGCACGCGACGACCGATGGTCGCGCGTAGTTCGCGTAGCGCCCGAAGGTCGGCGCCCTGTTCCGCGCTTTCCCATAACCATTGGTAGCTTCGGTCGGGAATATAACCCGACCACCGGCTACGATCCGGGCTGGAAAAAACAGACGCGTGCGCAGCTCGTGCACGCGTCGGAGAGTGTCGCAGACCCGTTACCTCTCCATATCCAAGCATAGCATTTTTTCCTCTTTTTACGCCGTACGGTGTAGAAGGGAAAAATCGCATTCCTTTCTTCTCTTTTGACGCAGTCCCGTGTCGGAGAGAAAAAGGCTCCAAAAAAAAACTCCTACCTCTCCAAAAAACCTTCCATCTTTGTATTATATTATCCTTTGTTTTTTATTCAATTTTAAAATACTGTATCTTTTTCTCATTAAAACCTCACCACTCCTTTTTTTCTTTTTACCACAAAAAGCCTCTCCTATGCCAAAAAAAATCCTCGGAACCTGGCCCACATCCGGAGACAACTCCAAAGAAAGACTGCCGGGCTTCCTTACCCTCCAATCTATACCTCAAACATAAACTTTTCAGGTAATCCCCGACTCATCGTTGGACACTCTCCACCCACTACTCACCGTGGCTCGGAAGAGAGTGCGTCAAATTGGCGCCCAACGTGGGGCACAACGGTTTAAATGGCTAAATCACCTACCCACCAACACCTATGAGATTCGTGCTCACTCCCACCGCACCCGAGGATGTACCTCGACGGCCTGTCGGACGTCCTCGCAAAATCCCGATGAAGAGAACACCTACTCGGACTTCGGAACGCCTCGCGGAACTCCACTCTTCCCAAGAGCAATCACTTCCGGGCGTGATTAAAAACCCGGTGGCGCCCAACACTTTTACCGCCTCATCGTCTCGGCCAATTACGCCTAGCATGGCCGACCAGGACGCTTCGGGGAAAATGCCTCTCCACGGAGAGCCACAAGGAGCAACGGTTAACCCTTGCATCACCACTCCAACAGCGCCACCTCTAGACGCATTCAACACATGGGAACCCTTGTTGCGCCTCCTCCAACACGGGGCACCACCTCCACCGCCAATGCCCACATACAGCGGAAGCGACTACGAGGATCCGAAACTATTTCTGCGTCGATGCGAGGAATACTTTTCTGCAACCAGCACACCGGCCATCAGTCGAACTCAAACCGCTACTAACGGTCTCCGTGGAGACGCTGAACGGTGGTGGACCGTCTACCAGCCCTTAGACTTCGACGGGGCGAAATTCAAGGAACTCCTTCTCGGCCGTTACGATAGCCCCGTCGTCATCTCCAGATTAAACGGGCAGCTATTCTCTCGGAAACAAGGCGAACGTGAGGGAGCCGGAATATTTCTACAGCAAAAATATCTCCTATATCAACGGATCCGGGCCGACGAACCTGAGACCATGAGGGTCGCAACGCTCCTCGAGCTCCTTCGACCGAACCTCCGGATGGCAATTCGGCCGTCAAGTCCGAAAACCCTCACCGCCCTGATGACGAAGGCTATGGAGGCCGAATATGATTGGACCGAGCCCCTTCCACCATCGCGGCCAAAGAGGGAGGATCCGATCAAAATTGAAAGACCAACGAAATCCCACGCAGACTCTACTTCTCGGCCTCAATGTTGGCACTGCCCAGAAAAACATTTTCACCGGGACTGCCCAGTTCTCGCCCAACGGAAGGCTGCCAGTCAGGAGTCGGGAAACTCGCCTCGGGCGGCAGATCCGACCCGCCGCGCCGCCTCCAACCAGAAATAGGAATCTCGGATACATCTACGGGACCAGCCTCATCGGGATTGGGACCTCTACCTGCCGAAGGTCTTATTCGAACGACGAACGAGGCGGAACGCTGCCACCGGGCTCACTCGGCAGCGAGGCCCTCCTGGGGAAAAATCTTCGACGCCCCGGGGATTGGCAGTTCCCCAACAACGACACTAATGCAAGCACCGACCACGAACGAAGGATTCGGGTCATCCGGGATCGACAGCACAAGTACCAGCAGCGGTACGCTGCCAGCCCAACCACCAGTCACTACCAAGTAGGCGACTGGGTATACGCCAGGCAACACCCACTGTCAAAGGCGTCCGAAGGGTTTCACGCAGGATTCGCGCCGGTATGGAATGGACCATACCAAATCCGCGCGGTCCTTGGAGCGGAAATCTACACAATCCAGCGGGACAACGACGCCCGTAAAGTGCACGGCAATCTCCTAAAGCCTGCACACTCAGCAATGCAGACGGACGAATCTGCAACTCACCACACCACGAACGAGCCAGGACTGACTCAATCCTCCACCAGTCTCCAGCAGTCGACACCCGACCCTCCGGAGCACGTGGAAGGGCCGATGGAGGTCCTCCCCACCACCACTCCCACAACAGACCCATCAAACCAGGAGATGGAGTCATCGGGAAACACCCGGGAACCGATTGAGGTGCCCCACCACGACACTTTCCCCAGAGACGAGCTGAACCTTAAGGCAAGCTCTGAGGAATGTCACCAGGCACCGATTGAGGTGCCAACACCACTGAACCGGCCGCGCAAAAGAGGCCGGCCAAGAGGACGCAAGAACGAATTTCCGTCCACGCTAAATACCGGAATTCCCGAGCATCGCAGCCCCCGGTACCAGCTGCGACCGAGGAAACCACGAAATCAACCATCGGCCAGGGATCGACCGGATCATTAGGGGGGGGCATTTGTTGTCCGCACGTTTCCTACGGCCCATATACCCCTAATTTCCTCCGGAACGACCCTCTGGCCGATAGAAGATCAGAGCACCGAAGCACCATGCGTCCATGGCTGCTCGTATCCATAAGTCCCCTCGGCAAGCCCTCCGGGGCAAATCTCCTACAGCGAAGTCCCTCGACGAGTCCTTCGACGACCGATGGCTTCCTCCGAGGAAAGCAGGCCCTCGCCGGGGACGTCTCTGGGGACGTATCGGCTTGCCTCTCTGCGTAGAGTCCTCGCGAAGACCCCAGACACTGCCACTGCGCCTGGAAGGGTCAAGAAAAGATTAAAACCTCGCAGATGACCATGTCGACACCCGACATTCATCCACCGGTTTATTCCCCTGTAAATAAATCCCCTCTCTGTATATAACCTCCCGCTGTCACTTTTATCTCCTCCCCTTAATAATCGAGTCATGACTTCCCCCCGCCCCTTGGTATTAGAAAAACGCGTGTAAATAACCCTCCCTTCCCCTCACAACTTTCCTTTTCTTTTAATTATTAGAAGTATAAAAACTTACCGGCGCACGCGACGAGCCCGCGCACACTTACCAGGTACGCGGGCGAAATCCCTCGACGATCGCCGATAATCTACCTAAACGAGGAAAAAAAGAATCACGCGCACCGAATGTATCGATAAAAACTTCGCGAAATGAGTGTACAGCTCGCCTATGACAGCTCGGGGTTACCCGCGTGTCATAGGCTAGCTAAACGGGTGCCCGGCGTTCCGCGGCACCGCCATTGTAAAAACTTTGTACCCCAACCTTTCCCTCGCGGAGCACATGGCGCGCTCGGTACACGGCAGCACGCTCGGCTCCCGTCGGCCGCGCTCGGCACACGGCAGCGCGCTCGGCTCCCGGCGACCGCGCTCGACCCACCTCGGCCGCACGCGACGACCGATGGTCGCGCGTAGTTCGCGTAGCGCCCGAAGGTCGGCGCCCTGTTCCGCGCTTTCCCATAACCATTGGTAGCTTCGGTCGGGAATATAACCCGACCACCGGCTACGATCCGGGCTGGAAAAAACAGACGCGTGCGCAGCTCGTGCACGCGTCGGAGAGTGTCGCAGACCCGTTACCTCTCCATATCCAAGCATAGCATTTTTTCCTCTTTTTACGCCGTACGGTGTAGAAGGGAAAAATCGCATTCCTTTCTTCTCTTTTGACGCAGTCCCGTGTCGGAGAGAAAAAGGCTCCAAAAAAAAACTCCTACCTCTCCAAAAAACCTTCCATCTTTGTATTATATTATCCTTTGTTTTTTATTCAATTTTAAAATACTGTATCTTTTTCTCATTAAAACCTCACCACTCCTTTTTTTCTTTTTACCACAAAAAGCCTCTCCTATGCCAAAAAAAATCCTCGGAACCTGGCCCACATCCGGAGACAACTCCAAAGAAAGACTGCCGGGCTTCCTTACCCTCCAATCTATACCTCAAACATAAACTTTTCAGGTAATCCCCGACTCATCGTTGGACACTCTCCACCCACTACTCACCGTGGCTCGGAAGAGAGTGCGTCAAATTGGCGCCCAACGTGGGGCACAACGGTTTAAATGGCTAAATCACCTACCCACCAACACCTATGAGATTCGTGCTCACTCCCACCGCACCCGAGGATGTACCTCGACGGCCTGTCGGACGTCCTCGCAAAATCCCGATGAAGAGAACACCTACTCGGACTTCGGAACGCCTCGCGGAACTCCACTCTTCCCAAGAGCAATCACTTCCGGGCGTGATTAAAAACCCGGTGGCGCCCAACACTTTTACCGCCTCATCGTCTCGGCCAATTACGCCTAGCATGGCCGACCAGGACGCTTCGGGGAAAATGCCTCTCCACGGAGAGCCACAAGGAGCAACGGTTAACCCTTGCATCACCACTCCAACAGCGCCACCTCTAGACGCATTCAACACATGGGAACCCTTGTTGCGCCTCCTCCAACACGGGGCACCACCTCCACCGCCAATGCCCACATACAGCGGAAGCGACTACGAGGATCCGAAACTATTTCTGCGTCGATGCGAGGAATACTTTTCTGCAACCAGCACACCGGCCATCAGTCGAACTCAAACCGCTACTAACGGTCTCCGTGGAGACGCTGAACGGTGGTGGACCGTCTACCAGCCCTTAGACTTCGACGGGGCGAAATTCAAGGAACTCCTTCTCGGCCGTTACGATAGCCCCGTCGTCATCTCCAGATTAAACGGGCAGCTATTCTCTCGGAAACAAGGCGAACGTGAGGGAGCCGGAATATTTCTACAGCAAAAATATCTCCTATATCAACGGATCCGGGCCGACGAACCTGAGACCATGAGGGTCGCAACGCTCCTCGAGCTCCTTCGACCGAACCTCCGGATGGCAATTCGGCCGTCAAGTCCGAAAACCCTCACCGCCCTGATGACGAAGGCTATGGAGGCCGAATATGATTGGACCGAGCCCCTTCCACCATCGCGGCCAAAGAGGGAGGATCCGATCAAAATTGAAAGACCAACGAAATCCCACGCAGACTCTACTTCTCGGCCTCAATGTTGGCACTGCCCAGAAAAACATTTTCACCGGGACTGCCCAGTTCTCGCCCAACGGAAGGCTGCCAGTCAGGAGTCGGGAAACTCGCCTCGGGCGGCAGATCCGACCCGCCGCGCCGCCTCCAACCAGAAATAGGAATCTCGGATACATCTACGGGACCAGCCTCATCGGGATTGGGACCTCTACCTGCCGAAGGTCTTATTCGAACGACGAACGAGGCGGAACGCTGCCACCGGGCTCACTCGGCAGCGAGGCCCTCCTGGGGAAAAATCTTCGACGCCCCGGGGATTGGCAGTTCCCCAACAACGACACTAATGCAAGCACCGACCACGAACGAAGGATTCGGGTCATCCGGGATCGACAGCACAAGTACCAGCAGCGGTACGCTGCCAGCCCAACCACCAGTCACTACCAAGTAGGCGACTGGGTATACGCCAGGCAACACCCACTGTCAAAGGCGTCCGAAGGGTTTCACGCAGGATTCGCGCCGGTATGGAATGGACCATACCAAATCCGCGCGGTCCTTGGAGCGGAAATCTACACAATCCAGCGGGACAACGACGCCCGTAAAGTGCACGGCAATCTCCTAAAGCCTGCACACTCAGCAATGCAGACGGACGAATCTGCAACTCACCACACCACGAACGAGCCAGGACTGACTCAATCCTCCACCAGTCTCCAGCAGTCGACACCCGACCCTCCGGAGCACGTGGAAGGGCCGATGGAGGTCCTCCCCACCACCACTCCCACAACAGACCCATCAAACCAGGAGATGGAGTCATCGGGAAACACCCGGGAACCGATTGAGGTGCCCCACCACGACACTTTCCCCAGAGACGAGCTGAACCTTAAGGCAAGCTCTGAGGAATGTCACCAGGCACCGATTGAGGTGCCAACACCACTGAACCGGCCGCGCAAAAGAGGCCGGCCAAGAGGACGCAAGAACGAATTTCCGTCCACGCTAAATACCGGAATTCCCGAGCATCGCAGCCCCCGGTACCAGCTGCGACCGAGGAAACCACGAAATCAACCATCGGCCAGGGATCGACCGGATCATTAGGGGGGGGCATTTGTTGTCCGCACGTTTCCTACGGCCCATATACCCCTAATTTCCTCCGGAACGACCCTCTGGCCGATAGAAGATCAGAGCACCGAAGCACCATGCGTCCATGGCTGCTCGTATCCATAAGTCCCCTCGGCAAGCCCTCCGGGGCAAATCTCCTACAGCGAAGTCCCTCGACGAGTCCTTCGACGACCGATGGCTTCCTCCGAGGAAAGCAGGCCCTCGCCGGGGACGTCTCTGGGGACGTATCGGCTTGCCTCTCTGCGTAGAGTCCTCGCGAAGACCCCAGACACTGCCACTGCGCCTGGAAGGGTCAAGAAAAGATTAAAACCTCGCAGATGACCATGTCGACACCCGACATTCATCCACCGGTTTATTCCCCTGTAAATAAATCCCCTCTCTGTATATAACCTCCCGCTGTCACTTTTATCTCCTCCCCTTAATAATCGAGTCATGACTTCCCCCCGCCCCTTGGTATTAGAAAAACGCGTGTAAATAACCCTCCCTTCCCCTCACAACTTTCCTTTTCTTTTAATTATTAGAAGTATAAAAACTTACCGGCGCACGCGACGAGCCCGCGCACACTTACCAGGTACGCGGGCGAAATCCCTCGACGATCGCCGATAATCTACCTAAACGAGGAAAAAAAGAATCACGCGCACCGAATGTATCGATAAAAACTTCGCGAAATGAGTGTACAGCTCGCCTATGACAGCTCGGGGTTACCCGCGTGTCATAGGCTAGCTAAACGGGTGCCCGGCGTTCCGCGGCACCGCCATTGTAAAAACTTTGTACCCCAACCTTTCCCTCGCGGAGCACATGGCGCGCTCGGTACACGGCAGCACGCTCGGCTCCCGTCGGCCGCGCTCGGCACACGGCAGCGCGCTCGACCCACCTCGGCCGCACGCGACGACCGATGGTCGCGCGTAGTTCGCGTAGCGCCCGAGGGTCGGCGCCCTGTTCCGCGCTTTCCCATAACCATTGGTAGCTTCGGTCGGGAATATAACCCGACCACCGGCTACGATCCGGGCTGGAAAAAACAGACGCGTGCGCAGCTCGTGCACGCGTCGGAGAGTGTCGCAGACCCGTTACCTCTCCATATCCAAGCATAGCATTTTTTCCTCTTTTTACGCCGTACGGTGTAGAAGGGAAAAATCGCATTCCTTTCTTCTCTTTTGACGCAGTCCCGTGTCGGAGAGAAAAAGGCTCCAAAAAAAACTCCTACCTCTCCAAAAAACCTTCCATCTTTGTATTATATTATCCTTTGTTTTTTATTCAATTTTAAAATACAGTATCTTTTTCTCATTAAAACCTCACCACTCCTTTTTTTCTTTTTACCACAAAAAGCCTCTCCTATGCCAAAAAAAAATCCTCGGAACCTGGCCCACATCCGGAGACAACTCCAAAGAAAGACTGCCGGGCTTCCTTACCCTCCAATCTATACCTCAAACATAAACTTTTCAGGTAATCCCCGACTCATCGTTGGACACTCTCCACCCACTACTCACCGTGGCTCGGAAGAGAGTGCGTCAGCCCTTTCTTTCAACGCCGTGCGACAAAGATTGGCCGAGATATTCGCGTTCAAAGTTCAAGTGGTAAAGAATGGCACAGTAGTTACTCAGGCGCGGTACGAGCAAACCGGATCAAGCGTGGCTTCGAATCCGCCTTCAAAGCAGTGATTTTGTTTAATTTCGTTTCTTCGGTGAAAAGTAATGAGCACGGAGCACGGATTTTTTATTTATTATTTGAGGGGTTAGGCTACTGTGCAAATGACGAACGCTCGTCCGTTGCTTGGGGCAACGCAAATTAAAGAGGAAGGTCCAACATATGGTGCGGGAATCGCAGATTCGAGGTAAACTTATGATTAGAACGATACAACTGCTAGTGAATGGTTAAACGCGTTTTTTTCGAAACTATGATCTTGAAAATGGTGTACACGATTTATCTACATCTAATGAACGGATTGACTCGAAAATTGGTACACTTATTCAGTGTAATAGTAGAATAGACTTGACCGGCGTTTTTCATTTAAAAATTCTTTTTTCATTAGTTATTAACAAGAATAATATGATTTTTTCTAGAAAAATCGAATAAAAATCAATTAAACATTTAAAAAAAATTGAAACACGATAACAAAAAATAGCTCGGTTAAGTCGTAGCCAATATTATCTATTTAAAAAAAAACCCGTTTCCTTTGTTTACATCAGTCGGGTGGCCAAAATCGTTGAGCGGGTGGCCAAAATTAAGTGCAGGTTCAAAGAACCATCACGAGATTGTTTGCAACTTCATTAATTATTCATATTTTTAATGGAATTTGGTATACAACTTTGTTAATGCACATACAAATAAAGGTCCGAACGATTTTTCAATCATCTCGATCTTTTAGCTTTATTGGAAAAAAAATTCAATTAATTTTTTTGACAAGCCTGTTTTTGGGCTCGTCGCAGCAGCTTAACCCCTTCATACTTGAAGAAAAAAGAAAATTGCGCGTAGGCAACGGGGCCGGGTTAAAATTCCGAACTTTGAATGATCAGAACGCTCTAAACTCCGAAAGAATACTACCCCAAAAGATCAAAACTCCGAAAATATGAACGTTTTATAAGTTTCAAAATTTTCAATAAATCGACGAATGATTTCAAGACTTTTGTTTTATTAAGTGGTGATTTTACGTCATTTTTTTAATTAATCTTGTCGAAGCTTGTAATTTCGGAACATTAAAATTAGGAATTTTAAACCGTCGGCGCATTCAAAGTTCGGAATTTCAACCCTGCCCCCATATCAAGATCATGCCAGCGAAAGTCTACACAGTTGACTGTAAATGATGTATAACGTATATCATTGACTAGACAAATTTCAAAATTGACGCAAAATCACTTCTTAGTCTAAATAAAAATCTTAAAATAATTTGTGGATATATTGAAAATTTTGAAACTTTAAAAACTTCCATAGCCGAATTATTTTGACGATGTTCAGATTTTTGGAGTTTTGATCTCTCGAGGTAGTATTCTTTCGGAGTTTTGGCATTTCAACCCGGCCCCATCTTGAATTTTGGAACATTGAAATTCGAAATTTTAAACCGTCGGAGCATACAAAGTTCGGAATTTCAACCCGACCCCTGAGAATCTGCTGGGCCATTGTTTACCCAGCGTCGAACAGTGAACGCGAATATCTCGGGCAATTTTCGTCGCGCGACATTAAAAAAAAGCGTTTTGCTCGCAATGACATGTATTTATATATAAATATACTTATTTTTCCATCAAGTGTACGGAACCGAAGGACACGTGAAAAAAAATTCTTCTTCATTTTTGCATCCAAGAGTATCAAAGTACTTAAGAATTATTTTGACACGGAAAAACGATGTCAATATTTTCATGTTGTTTGCGAAGCTGAAAGAAGCGCAAAAAATGCCAGTGTCGCGATTTTTGCGTTTCTCATTTATTGTCCTCGGATTCCTCCGCCGTCTCGCACGCTCGATCCGTTAGCCACCCGCGATGTGTGACGCAAAAATTGATCACGTAAGCGCGTGGGAGCGAGAACTGCTGCTGCCCAAGACGCAAAAATTCATCCCTCGATTCTTCATTCCGCATTTTCCACTCTGACGTATTACCCCTCCACATATTTTTTTCCCGTCAAAAATGACCGAAAGGAGCTTTGGCAAATTTGGGTTTCGGAGCAAACACGAAATTGCAGCGGAAAAAAATGCAATTACGATTTTGGGAGAAAGCGTTTTTTTTGGGAACGTCAATGGGTCTAGAGATTTTTTGTTTCCTTTCTTACATTGTTATAAATTGTAAGGTACGACCGGGAGCCCCGATGCATTGCGTGACTCCGTGTCGTTACAATGAATTTTGAAGAATACGATGGGAAAAAATAAGAATGTCAGCGAACTTCCTTTCTTTATGCCGCCTTTACCCCGTGACCCGTTATTGTTTTTTTATTTATTATTTATTAGTGTACGCCCGAGCCCTGTAATTATCGCGATCAAAGCGCGCACGATTTATCTCCCCGACGAATATATTTTTCAGTCAACTCCAACTTCCTGCGATTATACATAAAAATTAGACGAATATTTCACGAATTGAGGCCCTAAGACTCCCTCGTGCCATGCTTTGCAGACATTTGTAGCCAAATTTACATGTAAAAAAATATTTTTTAAAAACAAACTTTTATTTAAAGTAGAAAATATTTTTTATTACCAAGTCACCTTTATGTCACTATAAATAAAAGCTTGGGGCGCTCGACTTTTTAAATGTTTAATACATTTTATCGATTCAGTTTCGTCGACCGTATTTGATTTCGCATAATAGTAATTAGAGAAATTATAATCAAACTTTTATACACAGTTTCAGCATTTTTATTTAACGGGTCTTCTCACTTTAAACGCTAAAACAAGGCTATTTTCATGAATTTTTTTGATAGGTTTATAGTATAGATATTGATATAAAAGTAGTTACACTTGATAAATACACGTTCGAAATACATTTTAAAAAAATATTTAAATTTAACTTAATTAATTTAAATTACTTATATGAAAATTGTAGTTGAAAAAATGTCCTGAAAAAATTGTAGGTCTGCGCTGTTGATGAAATCTCGGAGATGGATCATCCAAAACAAAAAATTTAACGGTTTTAGATTCAGTATGTAAGTAAGGCTATAGCGCATATCGTACGATTTTTTATACATGCAAAAATAACAAAATGGGGAACATTTTTCCCAAAAACAAAAAAAAACGTTTTTTTCACCGGTTTTGGAAAAAAAAAGTAAATATTAAAAAATATTTAATTCTTGATATGCACTGTTAGTTGTAAAGAATGTGTGGTTGAAATTTCATACGGATCGGTTTAGTAGTTTCGAAGATTTTATCAACAAGCCGTCGAAAAACGTTGTTTCGAGAAAAACGCATTTAAAGTTTGTTTGGGTTACATAAATGCATAAAAAAATTTTAAATGTATTTTGAAAGTGTATTTATTAAGTGTAACAACTTTAATATTAATATCCATAATTTAAACCTATCAAACATATCATGAAAGTAGCCTTTTTAGCGTTTAAAGTGAGAAGACCCCTTAAGAAATCTAAGATTGTTTTGCAGTAAATTAAATAGGTCGATATGGTAACGAATTTGTGTAAATTAAAGATTATATGTCTAAATGCTGAGCGCCCCAAGCTTTTATTTATCGTCATATATAGGTGACTTGATAAAAAAAATTATTTTCCACTTCACATTACATTAAATAAAAGCTTGTTTTTTAATACTTTTTTTACATATAAATTATTTTCTACTTGTTAGTCGTTAATTGATTTTACTAGTTAGTACAATTATTACTGTTGCTAGTAGTTTACTAGTCTACGAGTTTGTACGTTGGTAACATGGAATGCTTGTAAAAAATAACAAAGACCGTAATGGGAATTGGAACTTATGACTAATTGCTGCATACAAACTTTCCACATACAAACACAGTCAGCTACGAATTTGCTTGTATGTGTTAGTGAGATTTCATATTGATAATTAGATATCGCTAATTTTACATAAAAAGTTGAAAATTCTATGAATATTTTTTTTTTTATAGAATCATGTGTTGTCACGTTTTAGATGCATGTTTGCAAAATTTCAGAGCTCTAAGTAGCGGGGAAGTCGGTGAAATGTCGATTTTCCGTTTTGCATCTCACGGAAAATCAAATTGAATAAAAGCTCGTAAAAAAGTTCTCATCGTTTCTTATTTTAATCGTTGATTTCCTGTCGTGTGGGGAAGGTATTTTTCTCCCGAGATTTAGATCTCGCCCGTGGTTACAATGATAGAAATGCTTGAAAATGCACGGTTTTTTCCGTTTACGAAAATTCAGAAAACGGACAAATTGTTTCCTCGTGAATAACAATTTTTTTTCTCTCTCATTCTCGTTTTCATTGGATACGAGGCAATTTCATCTGCCGTGTACTCCATTCAAACTCTGCGTTGAATAAACGAAACAACTTTTCGGACGATTGGTCGCAGTCAGTTACCATGTTTTCTATTTTTTTTTCTTTTTTTTTTCATTTCTTTTCGCGTGCTATCCCGCACCCTCGTGGCCACTCTCCATTAAATTCATAATTCTCTCTTGACGCGAATCAGCAACCGCGGGCGCGCGACGGAAAAGCGAAGCGAGCAGAAAAAAAAGAGCTGTGCGCTTTACGTATACCTACGGACGTGTTCTCTCTGGCGAGAAATACGATCGCTTCCGCTCGAGATCCTCTCGTTTTCTCGTGTTGCTCTTATTTGGCGGGGGGTGGAAAATCGAGAGACAGGAAAGACTGGTGTGACTCGTCGTATATCATGGTGTGACGAAACGGCCCAACGAGAGCAGCGCGAGAGGGACGGAGAGATAGAAATTCAGCAAAAAGTGTTTATGAGAGATAAAGTAATAACACCGCGATATCTGCTGAGACAAAAAAAAAGATGAAAAATCGTTGGCGGCTACACACATGAATAGACACAAAAAGGGGGAGCAGCAGATTTTAACTAACCAGCAAAAAAAAGTCTCTTTCACCCTCGCACCTTTCTACTGTTCGTCAGTAGGGAAACGAAAGAAAAAATCTTGAGTCTGTCACGTGCGGGACGTAATCGTTTTTTTCACGTATAAAAAAGTCCCGTCGATATCAAGTAAATTATATTTTGTATACGAACATAAAATTAGCATATATATATATATATATATATATATATATATATATATATATATATATATATATATAGTTAATATTAACATGAGATAATATAGTAAATACATTAAGGCGGGACACCACTGTGACGGGCAAAAAAATCAATTTTTTTTGCAATTTCTCAAAGTATAATTATTCAAGAATATCTGAAAAAAATTTCAAGTTAACATACTGAAAATTTACCAATTTACTGACGGTTTTTATACTGACGAATTACTGACAATTTACTAAAATGTTCATTCGTGTTTTTTTCGAAACGCCTTTACTCGACCTGTCCAGAATGGTAACTCTTGCTACAATTGTCAGATTTTCAATTTGAAAAAAAAAGTAAAATTTCTGTAACTGCAGTAGCTATGATTGTAGGGAGCCGTTTTTGTTTAATTTGGTTTTTTTAACTCTTCGTTGACACACTTATATTGGGCCACGATTTTGACACACTGGGTTAATATGACCCGGATAGTACTTCATCCACCTGCGATGAAAAAACCCTTTGATCGGTTCTTATTGAAAAATTAAGGGATACTATTTAAACATTTCTTAAAATGTCGGCATAATTGAAATTCAGAAAATATAACATTGATTTGTTGTGAGAAAATTATTGAAAACTTTACATCTTGGGAAAGTGAGCGTCTTGTGTCAAATTCGTCCGGGTCAAAATGACCCAGTCTGCCAACATAGGGCTAGGCCCCCGAACATGAGTAAAAATTCCACCAAAATTGGACTTTTTTATCCACGCCATGCTGTGTTTTTTTTTCGAAAAACGACTACGTACAACGAGAACTACATTTATATAGATTATAAAACGTTTTTATTTTTATTTTTCAGACCAACCATTGTCCAATTATCGATCCGGCCGTTGTACCACATTTTCTTATACAGAGGCTCTTTTATACCTCAATAACGTTATTAAATTTTTTATATAAAAATTTACACGAAATAAGTTCAATGTATCCTAAATAACATACCTTTTTCCAAATTCCGAATCAATAGTCTAGTAGACAAAAAATATCTAAATCTAAAAGAACAAACGACCTTTTTCGGCTCGTCACAGTCCTCGCTTAAGGCGGGAAACTAGTTTAGATGACTCAAAAGATCGATTTTTTTCATTCCATTAATTGTTAGTAAAACTAATCGGTGATTAATCGATACGCAGTATAAAAAATAATTCATTACTGCCTTAAAGTTTTTGTTTTCGGTAATTTTTTTTCAAACGCGTTTCTCTCGAAACGACTTTTGTTCCTTTTGTGTACACCCTAGCTCAAAAAAATTCTAACCTATAATTTTAAAAAGTGATAGTTAATTTCTTTATATAATTACGCTCCATATGAACCTAAATTTGGGGTAATATCATTGTTAGAAGTATATTTTTTGTAGCAAAAAATGTAAAAAAATAATGGCAAAAATTATACCCTTTTGTGTAAAAACCTCTAAAAAATGCAATTTCCAATTTTTTGTCAGAGTTAGGTTCATATAGAAGGAAAACATGTTCTTTAAGTAATCGTTAAACCGTATTGATTTCCAATGAAAATTGTGGCCTCCAGAGTGTACACAAACAGCAAAGTCCGGTGGCAACTTTCGATGGGCGGCAGGTTATATTTTCCATATTTCCAGAGAAAATACTTCGAAAAATACAAATATTATATTAAAATATGTACAAAATATTTCCAAAGTTTGGATAAATTCTATTCATTTCTTTCAAAAATCAAGAAAATCACTAAAAAAAGACGTATTCCTAAACTGGTTTCTCGCCTTAAAGCGAAGCTCAGAAATTCCGCAACCTCGCGCATCTCGTCGTTTCGTCGTCATCTCTCAGGTTCGATGTACCGAAATGAGGGTGGCGAAAATATAAAAAATTGAAAACTCTATTTTTCGCCGGTCACTAGACAGGCCCCGAGGAATTTTGATCACAGTGCCCGATGCGGATCTATCTCGATGGTCGAAACGTCCACGAGAGATTGAACCTAATATTAGAACACTCGGTCCGCGCGACGTCTCGAACCGCGGCTATAAAAGTTCCGTACAACAAGTGCGAAGAACCTCGATGTTCGACGAGAGAATTTGATACGGAATATAATACACGTAAAAATAAGTAAACCCCGAGATATTGGTCGGTGGAGTGTGCGTTAAGAAATTGAAGCAGGTGACGTACCAAGACGCGCTGCTGATGACTCGGACACGCTCGGACGTCACGATCGTTCAAGAGAAACGTCGCGTGCTCGCGAGCCATTCGTTTCGCCCAATAATTCGCGACCAATGAAAGCAATTAACGTGTCATTTTTTTCACTAATCGAGGATAACGTCCTTTTATCCATATATGCTTTTCCTATTTTTTTTTGTTTTTTTTTAATTTTTTTCATTTTTCTCAAAATTGTATTCATTCAAGAGTGTCGTGAGGGGGCAACGCGAATGCACGCACGCCCGTTGGTAGAATGAGGGAATGACGACGACGACGACCAAGTACCGAAATAATCTTTCGGCCCCTTCTCGACTTTTTGGCACAGAAATCGAACCACGGAGGAGAACAGTGCAAAGAGATTTAAGACTGGATGAAAAAGCAACCGGTTCTCCCGGCGAGCCCTCGCCTGATACAAATTACTAAATTTAGGTTTACGAAGAAGCCTTCGGGCCTCGTCGACGATACAACGAGAAAGTATATCTTCCCCTCGGGGGGAGAGAAAAAACGGTGTGAAACGACGAAAACACAGATTAGTATCTGCGTGTGAAAGAAAACGAATATCTTAGGACCCTCGCTTTGTTCGTCGGGCGAGAAAGAAAGAAGCTTACTTCTTCTGTGGACCGTCCAATTTCTGATATAACGTGGGAATGGAATGAGAGAAAAGTCTGAAGAAAAACGGCGCGACGGTTCGAAGGGATGAAAAAAAAAGAAAGAATTCTTCACGGTCCGTCCATAGATCGCCTTATCCACTTGCTCGTCACGCAAAAGTGTCGAAAACCTTATAGCCTTATCGGCTGGGAAAAGGCAGCGAGCTTTTGTGCGGAATTACAGGACTGATATGAACAACCCAATTCCACACGATACAAAATGTAACGGTCTCGTATCGTATAATAGAGCTTTAAGGTCACGCAAGTCTGGATAGATCGAAAACAATATATATAAAGTCGACACTGGGTGAAGGACAGTCGGGATTCAGCTTAAGGCCTAAGGCCACTGTAACGGTCCAAAAAAAAAGGTTTTTTCACGAATTTTTTGCTTCCAAAATTGAAGGTAATTGAAAAAAAACTTTTAAGGGTGTTATCGGGTATACATTAAACTTTATTATCAATTTTTTTTACAGCAAAAAAAACAAAATGGCGGTTCCACAGCTATCTTCCCGGGGCATGTTTTGCTTGCAGGGCTCCGCGGCACGCAGCACCACTGGTGCACTTTTGAATCTAGAACAAAAAAAAAACCATCAATCTAGAGGGTTGTAGCTAGAGAATGTCGATCGGATTTTAAAAAGTATCAATTTTTGTGGATTTGGCGTGCGTTTGAAAAAAAAAATTGATTTTTGACGAAAAAAACGGCTAGTTTTTTGTTAATAAAAAATCAATAAATAAAGTTATTGAAAATCCCGATCGACATTCTCAAGATAATGTTAATGTTCACATCTGGTCAAAATTTCAAGTAAAAAAAATGAAAATTGTTCGAGTGATGCTGCGTGCCATTTTGAAAAACCGTATTTCGAGAAAAACGCGTTTAAAGTTTTGCGAATAGTTTTTTATTGGAAAAAATAAAAAATCGATTTTTCAAAAAATTTACAGTGGCCTTACCCCTTAAGGCGTTACCCCCACTTGTAGCGCAGAAAAAGGCCTTTTTCATGCATTTTTTTAAAGATAACTACAAAACTTTTTTAATCGACCAATATACCATCTTAAAGAACACATCTTGAAGAACTTTCAGTAATTTTTTTATTGAAAAATATTACATTGTTTAGTGGCAAATGGCCGTCAATGAAATAATGTTTTTATATACACGGTTTGCGGTGACCAACATTGCGGCGAAGTGGATCATCTGAAAAAAAATGCGGATGGATTTAGTCAAATATAAGTATAAACTAGTCTTTAATCGAAGGATTTTAAAAAATATTCATTTTTCACAAAATGGCGGACAGTCAAAGTTAATGGTTCGATTTTAACGAAAAAAAATGGCCGTTTTTTGGCTATAAAACGACCATTTTTTTTTTCAAAAAAAAAATCGAACGATTAAAGACTACATTTTTATGTATTAAATAAGCCTGCAAAATTTTAAGAAGATCGGTTCATTAGTGTTCGAGTAATCTTGGTCACCGACTTCAGAAATGCCATTTTGAGAAAAACGCGTTTAAAGTTTCAATTTCAGTTTACACGAAGAAAATATTTTTTTGTAAACTTACATAGAGTCATCTATTCCGGGCATCAAAAAAAACTGCACTTCAAATTGCACTTCAAAAAAATGCAATAAAAAAAATCGATTTTTTCAAAATCGCAAGTGGGGTAACTCCTTAAGTTGAGCAGCGTTGAGCATGACCGATACTTGGAGGGGTGACCGCTTAGTTGAGCACCAAACTTACTTCTGAGACCTTGGTGTAATCTATACTCAAGTATCTATAGATATAGACCTACATTTAATAAATTGGAAGGATATGCGGCCGTCTATACCGGTACGGGTTTTCCACAGTTTCCCCATACCCTCGGCGAATGTGGTACTGGGTAGCTTAACCCCTTCGTTGGCAGAGAGAATTCGACAAAAAGTGCCCAAAATCGGAGGAAAATTGAGGCACTATTGCGTTTAGAAAAATAGGAAAGGAGCGTTTTTTCCTATTTTTTTTATCTGCTAGATTATTTATTTGGCATTTGGAAAAAATCTATGTTGTTGAGCATACTTTGAACTTATCGCATGTAATTTTTTATTTAAAAAAATTAACAATTAACAACGTTATTGAAATGTAATAGAGCATCTGCGTAAAAAATGTGGTCCAACAGCCGAATCGATAACGCGAATTTATTTTTACTCATTTTTTAGACTAACCATTGGGTTGGTCTGAAAAATAAGAATAAAAAAGTTTTATCATCTATATAAATATTGTTTTCGTTGAACGTAGCCGTTTTTTCGAAGAAAAGAAAACAAAATTTCACAAAATAGTGGGTGTCACAAAAAAGTGTAATTTTGGCGAAATTTTCACTTATATTCAGGGACCTAAAAAATACGAAATTTCGAAGAAAAAAACGGCTACGTACAACGATAACTGCTGAAATTACGGAAATTTGGTTTTTTAAATTCAAAATCGGACAATTAGGCAGAGTTATGATTCCGGCCAAGTCCAGAAAAGTCGTTTCGAAAAAAACGGATTTGAAAGTTTTAGTTTACATAAATTGTTGCGCTAAAATTTTCAATATTTCAACTCTAGTTTTTTCACATATTCTTGAATATGTATAGTTTGAGAAAATGCAAAAAAATCAATCTTTTTTACCCATCACGGTTGTGTCTCGCCTTAAGACGGCTGTGGACGCAACGGAGGTTAGATTAGATTAGCGAAGTGTCGTTAAGAAGTGATAGGAAACGATTTAATTAGGAAGGGTAACACGTAAAACCCCGCAAGGCTATTGGAACTCATAAATAATAAATATCTATATGAATTTATTGTATACATCTGAAGTATTTTCGTCACATTCGCGAGCCTCGTTTTCTATTATTTCTATCATATCATTACATCTATTATATCATTCTCAAGCTCTCGCATTTTTTATTCTTCATATACAAATATCAGTGGGCGTACTACGAAATTTTGAAAATCTTGATCTCGTCACGGTTCGCCGCGAATTGATCGTAAATACCGCTCTTTCGCGACACGTTTTATAATATCTAATGTGTTCTACGAATATATTGCGGACGTTCCACTTGACTTCACAAGCCTCAGAGAACGGCGAATTATTTATAAGAGGATCTTACTCATTGGTAAAAATATAGTAGCAAAACTCTCGGACAATATAATCTCGGATTCTGGGTCCTCGGTGCATTGAACGTAACCGCATAAGTATATATATATATATATATATATATATATATATATATATATATACAAGAATTTCAAAAGAACTTGACTGACTCAACGTTTACCTTGACCACTGAAGAACCCTTCGGGACAAAACTGAGTATTCTACGAATTCTCGTCACGATCGAAATTTGCACTACCACGTAATATGCTCACGAGCTTATACACATTTCCTTATTTTATTTTCCGTAATCGATAATTCAGTGCTCCCTCCGGAGTAGCCTGGCCATTAAAACAGCAGTTTAAAAATAACTATCTTCCCATCTAGCAAACGACGTGACGAAATACATAAATATTGTTAAAATGAATAAAAATAAAAATGGAATAAGGTGGGAACGTAAAAAGGGGAAAGATAATAGAACAATAGTATAAATAATATAATAATAATAGAATAGCAAGGATGGTTACCATAAGAAATAGAAAAGAATGTATGAATATTAAAAATTATAATTTGATATTCTTTTATTTTTAAAATTATATGTTATATTATTTTATAAAATACTTATGATAATTAACGTATGATTAAAAAATTATAACTACAAAGAATAAAGAATAAAAAATTACATATACATTATTCCCCGTACAGATGGAATAGTCAAAATAAAAAATGAAAAAGTATTTATAATTATAAAAAGCTAGAATTATATATTTGTAAAAAAATGTTTATTATATGTCATATTGTATTTTATAACATAATCATAATAATTAACGTATATTTGAAAAAAATTATAATTATAAAGAATAAGAAATAACAACATATAACAATATATATATATATATATATATATATATATATATATATATATATATATATATATATATATATATAAGATAAAAATGGTAGCAGAAAATAAACTATAAGGGTAGTTTTTGCACCCTCGAAAGCAGTGTCACGGTTCTCGCTTAACGAGGCATTCCGTTGGACTATCAATCATGCGGTATTAGAATTGCTACGTTCTCGCCGCGATTATCATCAAAGCCCAGTCCGTAGACAATCCTCGAATGCGTTTCCTTATTTTCTGTTTATCGCCCCGTTTGTATTATCGTCGTTCATCACTTAACAAAGCGTGCCCACCTTATTGTCCCGTCGAGTTCGTTCTTAATTAAATTCTCCCATACATCGAATCTCACGTATATATACGTGTACAGTTAATCCAGTACGCTCTCAATTTGAATTCCATTCGTCAATACTCTCCGTACGGTTTCTCGCGAACTCGACGATTATTCGCCATTTTAATAGTCAAGTACATTATAATTAATATATTAACAATAATAATAATAATGAAAATAAAGTAAATTATAACGAACAAATTAATAACCATCATTATAAAGGTAATGTAAATATTTACAAGTGGGGCTCCAGCCCTCATCGGCTCTAAATTTTTTTTCACGTGTTCGGGTCTATTTTACAGTATAAAAATATGGTTTTATGATGGGGCAGGGGTATTTTAATAAGAAAAAAAATATATTTCCGGAAAATTTTCGATTTTTGAAATACGTTTTCTGTATGCCTACTCTAATTTGACTTGTACCCGAAGAAACCCAAACTCATGTCATTTGACCCACTTAATGTCACCAAACCCGTTTCCTCCATACCTTTAAAAAACTAAACAAAAAGCGTTTGGGGTTGAAATAAGGGTTAAAATTGTCTTCCCCCGACTTAAATATTATAAACAAAGTGCCCTAAAATACATCGACTGGGTACAAAATTTCTAAACCCCTTTTCTAGCTGTAGCCCCACTTGTAAATATTTACCAAAGTTAATCATAATTAAGAATCGTTAATTATAACGAATAAATTAATAATTATCATTATATTAACGATATTATATTAATTTATTAATATAATAATGTATTATTAATATATTATTATATTATTATATTATATTAATATATTAATATATTATTATACCAACGATTATGATTATAATACAGCCGGGAACATTTGTTTGGAAGAACAATCAAATTCGGGCTAATTAGGACAATATTCTAATTAGGTATTCGAGTACTCTGCCTGATACAGGAATTTTGATGATTCGACAAATTGAGAAAAAAATCAAGTGGATCGTTTTTTTTTTTTCATCTTTTGTTTATGATGAAGACGCTTTTGACTTGGCGCGTATGGACATCCGGGCGCATGAAAGCGAATGCACCGAATAATGTGTGACCAGACCTAATGGATAAGACTGCAAAGTGCGTCACTTTGAAATTACCCGAAAGGGAGTGGCGGGAGGCGGAAGAGAGCACCACCGAGACTCGTATAATCGGACGGAACAATGTGTTATAAGGTCGAGGATGGGAATGGGGAGTCGAGCTGACGTCATTCCAACTGTAAATCAGTGAGAAAAGGACGTAGGTCGGAAGAAAAGGAAGAGAGAGATACAGAGAGAGGGAGAGAGAGAGCGAGAGAGAGAGAGAAAAAGAGAGAGAGGAGAGAACAGCAGCCGGCGCCCGTGGGACACTATCGATACTCGCCCACGGTTTCTGTAATGCTGCTCCATACGTAACCACCCCCCCCCCCCTCAGTATTCCATTGCCCACACAGCTCCTAAATGTTCGCACTATACGCGTTTTCTTTTTTCTTCGTCGATTTTTCCCTCGCGCAATCTTCTAACCGCATACCATCGACTATATAGCCCGTGATGTATATTCTTTTGTCCAGTTGACCCTTTTTCCATCCCCCAAGCTTGCGATAATCTTCGCGCCATAGACAGCCGCGATCTTTCCGCATCGATCCTCGGACCCTCGACGTTTCGGTCAAAGCCCTTAATAGGTAACTACGCACTTGCGAGTGTTGCGCGGACGAGAAAGCCGAGGCTCGGATTAACACCGAGGAAAAATTCCATCGTGTGGACAAAAATGGTACCCCCGTGGTACAAAAATGGTACCCTCGTAGTACAAAAATGGTACCCACGTGGTACAAAAATGGTACCCTCGTAGTACAAAAATGGTACCCTCGTGGTACAAAAATGGTAGCCTTATGCTGAAAAATGGTACCTTGGCAGTGGCTTGTTGCGAATTAATTAGTGAATAAAAAATAACGAGGAAAAACTTCGACCTGTCACGCCGAAGCACATCTCTCCTTTTTTTCTTCTCTTTTTCTCGCTTTGTAAATTCCTTCTGCATCCGCGGGAAATCTCGGGTGCGATATTTACCGACCAGCAAGGATAACGAAGTTGCGGAATAATTCCGGGACATCGCCTCTCTGTGCACGCAATTAAGGGGACTCGATTAACTTCCGACGCGCCAGACGACGGCGCGTTCAATTCTTTCGAAACTAATCGAATCCCTCGTGCCGGTTCACCTCGCTTATTCGATGCATTGCGAGCTTCCGTGGTATGCAGGATTCAAACGCGTTCGCGAGAGAAACGTCGAGGTGTTTTCTCGTATTACGCCTCTCGGTATGAATGTCGTTGAACAATGGGGAATTTCGATCCTTTTTTTCAATCTGGGGAGGACAGTGGCCTCGATTTGTTTCGAAATATTTCCGCTTTGACGAAGTTGTTATGGGAGGACGGCACTGTGATGGGCCGAAAAAAAGGTCGATTTGCCGATTTTTTTTTGTTCGCTAGATTATTCATTTGGGATTTGTAAAAAAAAGTATGTTATTGAACATACATTAAACTTATTTCGTGTAAATTTTGACTTGGGAATATTAATAATTAACTACGTTTTTTAGGCATAATAGAGCCTCTATAAAAAATGCGGTCGAACGGCCGGATCGATAACTTGAGCACTTGGTCTGAAAAATAAATAATATAAAAGTTTCATAATCTATATAAATGTAGTTCTCGTTTTACGTAGCCGTTTTTCGAAATAATAAATTTCGTAAAATGGCGGGTGTTAAAAAAAGTGTAATTTTAGCCACATTTTCACCTATATTTGGAGGCTTGAAGAGTACTAATTTTCAAAAAACAAAAAGCGGCGACGTACAATGATAGCTATGGCAATTACGGATTTTTTTTTAATTAAAAATCGGACAAGTTTAATTAGAGTTTTGATTCCGTCTAGGTCGAGAAAAGTCGTTTCGAAAAAAACGCGATTGAAAATTTTAGTATACGTTCATAGTTGCGCTACCTGCTCTCACTAAATCGTCTGTAACTTGGTCAATTTTCAATATTTTAAGTTGAACATTTTATAACATATTCGTGATAATGTATACTTTGAGATAATGCGAGAAAAAAAAACATATTTTTGACCCGTTACAGTGGTGTTCTGCCTTAAGGCCTTCTATACGCGATTTCGCCGATTTTCGAAGGGACTTTTCTATACGCGTTGAAAAAAAAGACGCATATATTGACAACATTTTTTTACACACCATTTATGCACATGGTTAAGTATTTGGAAAAAAAAATCAGAAATATCAACAAATGGCGGAGATATAACATATTTCCACGATGCACTTTTTTGAACCTTGTGAAAGTTCTAACTCTTGAACGAAGGTTCAGATCGCTTTGAAATTTTTACAACATATTCTTGGTATCATCACCTATCGTGTGAACCACAGAAACAAAAATTTCAATGAAACCAACAAATTTAAAGAATAAAATACCGACAGAAAATTAAGTAAAAAATGTTAAGTTTCGAATTTTTATTATAATAATTTTTTTATAATATTATTGGTTCACACTAAAGATACATTCATTATGCAATTATAAATTTGTTCATTTTTTTTCAGACACCCACATCGATGCTGAGAACTTTCACCAACAATCCGCGCGCAAGAAAATACATTGCTTTATTATGTTATATCTCCGCCATTTGTTAATATTTCTGACTTTTTAACATATACTTAACCATGTGCATAAATAATCTGTAAAAAAAATGTTGTCAATATATGCGTCATTTTTTTTAACCGCGTCTAGAAAAGTATCTTCGAAATTCGGCGAAATCGCGTACATAAGGCCTTAACTCAAAAACTCGTACATAAGGCCTTAACTCAAAAACTTGCACTCTGAAAACTCTTATAACAATTCGAGAATTTTTGTAAAAAAACGTTAGTAAAAAAATCCGCTTGGAATAAAAGCAAAGTGATTTTTATTGGATTTTCTTTTAGAAGATTTTTTAAATTACTGCACCGGACTGTCAAAGTTTTCGCGGTCAGTGAATGCCCGGACTTTTCGGGCGCCGATTGACCTGGATAATTTTAATTAAAACGAAAAACACCGTTGTTCATAAGACGATATATATATATATATATATATATATATATATATATATATATATATATATATAATACGCGTATGTGTGGGTGTGCACGACCAACTCGCCGAGACTTAAAGTTCGGGCGCAGGTGTTTCGCATTTGCAGCCTCAAAACCACGGGCAAAACTCTCGCTCGAGAGCTCGTATGACAACGACGGGATAAAATACCAACTGTGTAACCTTTTCCTCCCGCATAAGCGAGAATCCAGTTAGAAACTTTCTTTTCGCCATTTAACAAGCACATTTGCCATGAAAACAAAATAAAGGGTACTTTCTTTCGTCAACAATTTCAACGAGTACACGTGCACTTTTCTCCGTATCAAATAGCACGAGAAAGAAAAAAATATTTTACGGTTGAGTCTCTCGTGCGATGGCAACGCGTAATGCGATAAGCGACGAGATTGAAGAAAAAAGAAAATTGAGCGGCACATTAGATTTTTTTTCGACGCGGCGCGGCCAGTGGCGAGTTTTCTGGGCCAGGAAAAAAACTATATTGGCATTCCTCCCGTTTTCATCTCCGGCTTTCCATCTTCTTCAACTTCGTAAAAAAAATGTATGGTCCGAAGACACGTCCCTGTCAAAGTTGCGAGGACGTATTATGAGGTGGCCACGATTTTTTCGTTTTGTGAGATTCGCTTATTCTTCGATTCTCGGGCGTGATCGGAAATGATTGATCCGCGAACAGTAAATCACTGGCCCCTCGTCTCGTCGAAAGTCGATTTCATAACTTGTGGATGAGAATAACTATATGTGAGGGGAAAATACATTTTGGACGCTAAAAAGGCTATTTTCGTGAATTTTTTGATGGGTTTATATTATAGATATTGATATAAAAGTTGTTACACTTAATATATACATTTTCGAAATACATAAAAAAAATTATGTATTTATGCAAGCCAAACAAACATTAAACGCGTTTTCTCGAAACGTTTTTCGACGGCTTTTTGATAAAATCTTCGAAACTACTGAACCGATCCTTATGAAATTTTAACCACATATTCTTTACAACTATAGCTAGAGCGCATATCAAGGATTTTTTTAAATTTTGATATTTACTTTTTTTGCCAAAAACGGTAAAAGAAAACACGTTTTTTTGTTTTTTTTTTTTTTTTCGAAAAATGTGCGCCATTTTGTTATTTTTGCATATATCAAAAATCGTATGATATGCGCTGTAGCCATTAACATACTGAATCTAAAACCGTTTGATTTTTTTTATTTCGAATGATCCATCTCCGAGATTTCATCAACAGTGCAGACCTACAATTTTTTTAGGACATTTTTTTAACTGCCATTTTCGTCTATAAACAGTAACTTAAATGAATAAATAAAATTTTTGAATGTATTTCGAAAGTGTATTTATTAAGTGTAACAACTGTTATATCAATATCTACAATAAAAACCTATCAAAAAAATCCATGAAAGTAGCCTTTTTTATCGTCTAAGGTGAGAAGACCCCTTAAGGTATCCCATCTATAAAGAAGTACTATAAGCTAGCTTGAAATTCAGTGTATGTCATTTCGCCGAAGTGTCAACAACTTTTTTTTCACAATGTTAAACATGTCAAATTTCGTGCCGAAAAAGAGTATTTGCGGGGAATTTTACGGCACAACTCTATTTTTTTAACTCTGCAGCTGAAGTACACAGAATTCTTGTTGAGATCTACGACGTCCATGCTCTGTCGGAAACAACAGGCAGAGATTGCTTCAGACGCCTCAAAAATAATGATTTTGATGTCTTGAATTGGAGGCATTACTTTATGAAGACTCATGTCAGACGCTAGCTGAACTTGCAGAATCTTTAAGAGTTGATCACACAACAGTTTCGAAACGTTTGAGAAAATTAGGAATGACTTTTTTAATAAAGAATTCGTTTTCACGAAAAAAAAACAGATAGAACTTATTCAACATCCCAATAGCAACAATAATGGACAAAACTGAGTACACTTCTTGCCGTTTACTTTGCATAAATATGGAGCTAAGACGACTTTTCTTGTAATTCGCAAGACCTTCGTCTGTTTCTCGAAAAAAATATGAATATCGATATATTTTTACTGCAATATTTTTTTTTTTTTACTACTTCATGACATTAAAGCGTATTGTAGTTTATTGTGTTAAATTCTATATATATATATATATAGAAAGAGAGATTGAGAGAAAGAGTTTCTCAAAATAAACTTTATTACGCTTTGAAATCGTGAAGTAGGAATAACATTAATAATAATGGCACTAAAAATATACATTTTCATATACTTTTCGCGAAAAAGTCGAAAGCCTTTTGATTAACGAGAAAATTTGTCATAGCTCCGAAGTCTTCCTCTCTCTATACACACACACACACACACACACACACACACACACACACACACACACACACACACACACACACACACACACACACACACACACACACACACACACACACACACACACACACACACACACACACACACACACACACATATGTATTTTTTCAAATATATATTTCTCTTTATATATATATATATATATATATATATAAGGAGAAATATATATTTGAAAAAATACATATATATATATGGATATATATGGAGAGAGGGAGGGAGCAATAAGATTAGTGTCAAATTATTTTGGGTGTCGAATATCGGTTAAAATTGTTTGCTTGCTGATCCCGTAGAGGTGCATTGATAACGAGAAAGAATATATTGTGGAAAATTTATGAGAATCGATGGAAATGTATGGAGAATTTCGCAATGATATTATTTTCACTTTCTCTCCCTCTCTCTCACCAACACACAACACATCATTTTTGCTGACGATATTCAAATACGTCTGAGCTGCTACCCGTCCGAGCTGGCGGCTGGTATAACAAGACTATCTCGGGATGTGACTGTTATAAGCGACTATGCGTCCGCATATGGCCTTAAATTGACTGTTAAAAAGTCCAAAGTCGTGGTTTTGGGGAGCACAGCCTTCGTCCAGAAGCTCAACCTCGAAACTATCGGCCCCATTACCATCAATGGAATTACCGTTGCCTTTGTACACGAAGTACGTAATCTCGGTGTCACATTGTCTGCTAACCTCTCCTGGAAGGTCCACATAGTTGAAATCTCTTGCAAAGTTAACTTCTCGTTATTCAAACTAAAAACTCACCGAAACTCTCTATCCTCTGAACTCAGAACCAAACCCGTCACTTCTTTCATATTGCCTCTTATCGATTATTGCTGCGTGGCTTGTAAACTCCAAAAACTAGTTAATAGCTGTATCAGATTCATCTACAATTTGAGGAGGGATGTGTACATCACACCTTACCGACGTCGCTTGGGCTGGCTAATGGTACGATCTCGTATACTTTACTTTATGGGCTTGGTAGTTTACAATTTACTGCAAGGACTATTACCTCGCTCCTAGTTCAACCTATTCATCCCACCTCGCCCACAACTCGTCCCTCACGCCAGGCTAACTCAACCACTTTCCATATACCTCATAGTCGTACCACCACATTTCAACACTCTGTCGTCTTGTCCGCAATACATTTCTGACACTCTCTCCTCTTCCATGTCACTACTGCATCATCAATCTTTGTTTTCATATCGAGAATATAAGCTTGCCTATTTGAACTCGACGGAAATTCTTCCTGAATTGCTATATTGTACTGTTTTATTATACTGACAGCAGAGTTGTGAAAATAGTAATTTTAAAATAATGCATTACTCATTACTTTAAATAATGTGTATTGGATAAGTTCTCCATTACAAATTACAAAAGTAATGTGTAATGGATGTGTGTTTCATTACAAATGAGAAAAGTAACGTGCAATGAATGCATGTGCCATTACAAATTTCAAAAAGTAATGTGTAATGGTTGCATGATCCATTACAAAGTTTAAAAAGTAGTGTGTAATGGTTGCATGATCCATTACAAATTTCAAAAAGTAATGTGCAATGGTTGCATGATCCATTACAAATTTCAAAAAGTAATGAGTAATGGATGCACGTTCCATTACAAATTTTAAAAAGTAATTTGTAATGGATGCATGTTCGATTACAAATTACAATTGATAAAAAGTAATCTGTAGTGGAGAATATTCCATTACACATAACAAAATTGCCGTGCTTGCATTAGAAATTTGCACATTTGCTAAAAGTTGCTGTCTTATTATTTAATTTCGCTCACTAAAAGTTCTTTCAAGACTAATTCATTTTTTTTTGCTTGAAACTCAATAATGCAGACGAAAAACGTTCAAATTAGAAGTTCGCACATTACTTTCAACTTGCTGTTTTACACAGACAAAGCTATCTGCATGAAAAAGTCGATACTTTTAAAGACATGGACGAAGTTGCAAGCAAAAGCTGGTTACAAATAATGAAAAAAACTGCATATTGAAATTGATCTGATATGATATATTGTCTCGCATGATTTTTCGAAGTTTTGAGATATATAAGAATTTTTCGAGCATTAACATTGAAAACTGGAAAACAAATTCTTTTTATCACAAAGCTTCCTCTTTAAAAAAGCAAAAATTATGTGTAATGAATGCGTGCCTCATTGAGCATTGAAAAATTAATATACCATGAATAAATGCAAAGAGCAATTACTATTATTATTATCAGTTGATAATGGATATCGATTATAAAAGCAACGTGTAACAGATTACGCGTTGCAAACTTATAAAACTCCACTTCAAATTCAAATAGATCGAAATTGTTTGGTCTACTGAACAATCCATTCAAGGAGTTATACATTTCAAACGATCTATATAGTTATCTGAAATAATAAAATAGGTATATCATGCAGAAACTATATAAAGCGACATGTTTTGTTTCAGTAACTTGTATTCATTTTTGTTATATTACTTATATTATTATTTACATCTTTTATTATTAGCTAGGTTACGTATATTTCATTAGAATGCTTATAATTGTGTTAAGTATAATTTCTTCCGCCTATTCTGCGGATTCGTGAGATACATGAAACATCATCTTAGCCACTTTTTTCTCTTTCTCTCTCGATCTTTTTCTCGCTTCTGTCGTTATAATTGTAACACGAGGTTTTTTTAACGGCCATATTTATTTTTCTAATGCACAAAACTCAATTTTGACCCCGGATTCTGAAAGAGTGCACATAAAAGTATGGGAGATCATGACTTTGTATTGAGAAGTAATTTTTTTTGATGATACAAATCTGGCTTGTATAAACCTTTTTTTGTGTTGTCGAGTTTTATGCAGAAGAAAAACGAATTTACTTAAAACAAATTGCAATTAGCGAAATAAAATAATGAGATAGCAATGTGCAAATTTCTAATGTGAGCACGGCAATTTTTCTATTTGTGATGGAATATTCTCCGCTACGAATTACCTTATTGTAATTGTATTTTGTAATGAAGCACTCATTAATCATACATTACTTTTTCAATTTGTAATGGAACATGCGTCCATTACACATTACCTTTTGAAATTTGTAATGGATCATGCAACCATTACACATTACTTTTTGTAATTTGTAACGGAACATGCATTTATTGCACATTACTTTTCTTATTTGTAATGGAACACACATCCATTACACATTACTTTTGTCATTTGTAATGAAACATATGTCCATTACACATTAATTTTGTAATTTGTAATGTATACAGTAATGCATTATCAAAATAATGCATTATTCACAACTCTGACTGACAGTAGACTGGCTCGTCCCTAGTACTTTTTAGGCTTAGCCTTAGATGAGTCGCGGCTCGCCATCAGCGTTTCTCACGGTCATGTATAGGTCTAGGCACTATTTTCTTTCCTTTCAATGTACTTTTATTATGTATTATTGTACTTCACTGCGCTTCCTATTTTTCTACTTTTTTCTATTGTATTCTTTAAGGCAGGATTCTACTTTGAAACCATGAAAAAAACGCTATTTTCGTGAATTTTTTCTGAGAATACTATTAAAGATATCGATATGGGGTTTAAACTGTTCAATAAATACACTCTTTAAGTACATAAAAAAAAATTTAAATGTATTTTATTCATTTTTTGTACACGTCAAATATGTTTAAAGCCAACGCCTCGAAAAGCAAGTACCGTTGCCATGGTCGTGAAATCTTCCCGACGGATGGTCTGAAACAAAAAAATCAAATAGTTTCATGTTCAGTATGTCTTCAGGAACCGACCTAACTAGAATATTTTATATACGTGCGAAATTAACAAAATAGCGGCTAAAATACGAAAAAAAATGCGTTTTTTTTTGGGTCTTTTTTTGCAATAAAAAAATAGTTCTAATCAAAATTTTAAGTTGATTGTAGTTAGGTCGGTTGGTACACACATATAGAATATGTGTTCCAAATTTCATAAGGTTCGGTTCTGTACTTTTTGAGTTATCACGACCACGGTACTTGAAAATATCGTTTCGAGAAAAACGCGTTTAAAGTTTTGGTGAGTCACAATAGCGCGCTCAGGTAGGTGCGTTCGAAAGGCGAAAAAGGATAGTTAGACCGCTTGGAACTTTATGAAATTTTGACCGAACATTCTTGAACATATTTACTTTCGAAAAATGTAAAAAAAAATTTTTTTTCAAAGTTTCAAAGTAGAATCCTGCCTTAAGTCTGTATTAACTTTATTTGCGCCTAATGTAGGCAGTATAGATAGTATCAAATTTGGTATTATAGCCACACCTGAAGGTATTCGATTTTCTGCTCTCAACTGCTTCGCGAGCATTATTCCATTTTATCATTTAGTCTCAAGTTGTAGCTTTAAGTAGTCTGTTTAAGTTTTCTTTTTTAATCTTTATAAATGTTTCACTTTGTCTCATAGTTGTTACCAGGACATGAAATTAACTAATCAATCAATCAATCCCCCCCTCCCCCCGAGACAATACGACAACACTATAATTGCAAAATTTCCCATATATTTTCATAAATTTTTATAAACTTTCCACGATCCATTCTTTAATTTTTTTAAAATTATCTTACGACTACGATCTGTTATTGGTAATAACAATAAATAGTTTTGGGTGATTTACAGCAAATAAGAATGTGAGCCAGACGGAGATCCATTGGCGCTCCACTGGTTGTGAGTTACGTTTGAGTCGAGGGGGTGAATATACCAAGTTTTATTCGCGCAAAATTTTGTTTATTTAATTATTTTGGTTTTTTAAATTTTGATTTATTTTATTTATTTATTGTTATTGCTAATTTATTGTTAATTTAATTTATTTAATTATTTTATTATTATTATTTTCTTCTAATTAAATCGTTCGAGTAGATGTTCTGGCTTGTATTTTTGAAGTCTCTTCCTTCGGAAGTTGTTCTCGGCTAAAATTGTGGCCAGCTGATTCGGATACTTTTCCAGCCGGGTCTGATAATTGGTACTCCATTTTTTTATTTCTTGTTGGACGGCGCTTATATTGAAGTCTGTGTGTAGACAGGCGTTCTTGATATACCACGATGCATTAGCTATTATTCTCAGCGTTTTCGACTGGAATCTTTGGATTATTTCCATGTAAGATTTGCTGGCTGTTCCCTAAAGCTGGATTCCATAGGTCCATATTGGCTCCAGAATGGTCTTGTAGATAATGAGCTTGTGCATACAGATAATTGGGAGTTTCGTCCAATAAGCCAATACATTTTTCTCAGTTTCAGGTCCAGTTCCTTCCTTTTGGTCCTTATATGTTCATTCCATGTAAGTCTTCTGTCGAGATGCATACCGACATACTTGACTTCTTTTGTTACAGGAAGCATTTGGTTGTTGAGGTTAACGCTCGGGTGTTTCTTCTTAGCGTGAATGTGATGTGTACGGACTTTGAATCGCTTTTATTTTCCATTTTTCCATCCATTCATGCACTCGATTCACTCCCCGTTGGAGTTTCTTGGACGCTGTGACAGGATTTCTGTGTGTGGCCAGAAGGGCAGTGTCATTGGCGAATGTTGCTGCTGTGATGTTTCTACCGAATGGCAGATCGGCTGTGTATATCGTAAACAATACTGGTCCTAATACACTCCCTTGAGGCACACCAGATTTCATTGAATAGATTCCTGAATAGCCCTGTAAATATCGTACTTAGAAGTTCCTGTCAGTTAGGTATGATTTCATCAATAGATAAAACTGAGGCAGGTGTAGTGTGGATTTGAACAGCAGTCCGGTGTGCCATACTTTGTCGAATGCCTGCTGTATGTCAAGAAACACTGCTGAGCAGTATTTCTTGTCATCCAGGGTGTTGATAACGGTGTTATATGCTCTGTTGATTTGCTCAATCGTTGAATGGTTGTTCCTAAATCCAAACTGGTGATTGGGAATAAGCTCTTTTTGTATCTATTTCAGCTTTCATTCTTTTGAGTAGTAGTTTCTCAAAGATCTTCGAGAGAATAGGCAACAGGCTTTAGGTCTATACGAAGTTTTTTCGTTCAGTGGTTTACCCGATGCTTTCTCATGATCAAAGGTCCTTTCCGGCACAAAATAGCCAAAAATTGCAACGAATACCCTGCAACGTGCAAAAATATTTTTACAAACCAGCAAGAACGGCAGTGGGGTAAAAAAACAACCACTTCGATTAAGGTCAATAGGCAGACCGTATCTGAGGCCATACGAAAGACTTTGAGCCCGGCGACGTTTTTACATCGAAAATGAGTGATTCGTGCATTGACATAGGCGCATGAGTATGAAAGCGACGCCCACGATGGGTGGAAATGAACGATGGGAAGTAACGAAGCGTACCTTGTGATCGATGATGCTCGAAATTTGCGGTTGCCAACGTCCGTGACCGCGTGCGGTGTGCAGGTATACATTGTGCTTCCGTTTGCCGATTCGCTGCTTTGACAAAGTCGTCGGGGAGGGGGTTGGGGGGGGAGGGGTTGGGGGAAGCACAAGGAATCATCCTGGCCCTTATGGTCGATGATAGCGCTCACACGAATGCACTTGTTGACACAAGTGTACGTCTTCTGTTTCAGGACACCGTGCAGGGAGCGCTAGAATGACAAATCGAAAAACGACTCTCCATCGGCTGCTTCTCTATCGAGATATATGGAATTCCACGAGGGTGCAATTCGACGGAATCCTCGAGTTTGGTCCTGACGGAGAATCTTCGTCCCCCGCTGCTCTCTTGCCCGAATAAAAAAAGGGAAGCGAAAAGTTCCGCGTGAAAAAAAATCGAACTTAGAGGGAGGGTCAAGAAAAGCTGTGCGTGGCAAAAAAAGCAATCGGGATCGCACATATCGCGCCTATCGTGTCGAGGCTGGCTAATCCGAGGAGAAACGGAGGCAGCAAAGTGGATTCGAATCTTTCGGGAGTGACGAGCGTGAGAAATCATGGTGACGTGAGCGGTGGTCCAAGGTCTCGGATCAAAGGGGAAATAGACGGGGACGAAACGGACGACGAGGACGGGGAGGAAAATATATATAGTTTTTTTCTTCACTCTCTGTCTTACGGGAGAGAAAGAGAATATTTGAAAAAGTCCAAGTAAATTGCGAGACTTGGTAGAAAAAGAAGAAAAACATCGTGTGTGTGTGTGTGTTTTTTTTTTCCGAAACGATGGAAGTTAGCTCGTTGGGAAATTTTAGCGAGCCAAACGAAACGAACGGCAGTCTCGTTATCCCGACCAACAGAACGATAAACGCTAATCTCACCCTCGAGTGCAAGGCCGAATTAACGGAAGGTGCACTCTTCGAGTTCATCACCAACGGCGTTCTCCTGAACCTCGTCGGTCTCTTTGGACTCTTCGGCAATGTCATCTCTATGATAATACTCTCCAGGCCGCAGATGAAGTCGTCGATCAATTATTTACTGATCGGTCTCGCGAGGTGCGACACCGTTCTCATCATCACTGCGGTGAGTCCTGTCTTATTTATTTCGTTTATTTATTTTTTCCTCAAAATTCAGGAGGGCACAGGGAAACCGCGAATGACTCGCGCCGATACAGGCTCTGTACCGCGTTCCATTTGCGTTCATAATCGCAAACTCGGTAATACTTTCGTTCGAAAGCCGGCGCGCGACCAACCGTTCACCCATCCAAGTATTGATCCAAGCTAATGTTGCTTGAAACCGGAGGTCAAGGATTTCATACATAATCATACGAATATTTTTATCATCTTACCTTGCTGAATAAATCGTAAATTAACTGAGCTCAAGCCTCGATAAACACGGGGAATCAATCGTTTATCACGGAAGTGTCAATTTCCGTGAATTATACTCCTGCACGTTCCACCAATACATCCTACGATTACAGAATCCTTCGAAAATCCGTGACAATAGGGATAACAAATAGTTCGGGTCTCATCAATCGCTCCGTTAAGCCCATGCAAATTGTGAGCCACAGATATACACCCATGTGTATATATATATATATATATATATATATATATATATATATATATATATATATATATATATGTATATACAGGGTGTCCAGTTATGAATGGATAATCCTGCGACTATCGATAGTTCTGATCATGTCCTACTATATGCTGGGATTACATTTTAGTAAAAGACCCACGGTTTTCGAGATTTTCGGTTTGTTTGGGTTTTATGTTATTTAAAAAAAAATCACCTGCTTATGGTTTTTCGCATGCAATTTCTACAAACATATATCGACAATAACTAAGCAACTTTTTTAAGTAATTGGCACGATATGCGTACATTTTTTTACACCGCAGGTTGTCAAAGCCAGATGTTCGAATTGGTTTGTTTGAAAATTCTGCATAATATCTTTTTTATAAAGTTTCCTTAACAATTAAGGCAAAAAAGAAGACTTTTATAGATAAAACAAATAACCAAGAGAATTAAAAAAAAACCGGCGCCAAAAAGTTATCATTTGTAGAAATGATATCCGAACAACCGAAAGCAGATGATTTTTATCTCGAAAAGAGTGGGAGTTTTACTAAACTGAAATTCCGGCATATGGTAGGACACGATCTGACCTATCGTCAGTTGCAGGATTATCCATTCGTCACAAGACACCCTGTATATGCGAGGTTTCTATGTGCAACGTTCCCGAGAGTCAGCGTGGGAATTAACTAGCATTATATCAATACTCTTACATGTAACTATATTTACCTCGCGTACCAACCCTTCGTCTTTCTCTCTCTCTCCCACCCTCTCTTCTCTTTTATATAGGCTTTTACCTTAAACTATGTTATTCTTTTTTCTTACATATTTTATCCACCTATTGTTCATTTTTTATATTTTCATTTCGTACCTTATATGTATCTCGTTGCCTGAAGGCTTATAGCAAGGCATATAATAAACCACCAATTAGTCAATCTCTCTCTCCGATTACCATACTCCTATTCTTATTTTTTTATTATTGCTTTATTATTGCGCCTACTTGTATTTTTTCATTTAAATGTTTTTATTTTTATCATTACTAGTGCTTATTATTTCATTATTATGGCCATTATTCTATTTATTGTCACTTAGTTTTAAGATTTGTATTATTTTTATTGTAAATTTATATTATGTTATTTCCCTGCTCTGTTACTCTATTTTTATATACACTTTTATTTCTTTTAAATATGTAAATTGAGGGGTGAAGCTTCGGTGACGACCAGACATCAGAGTTATTTTAAAAAATTCACTTCGAAGGAATAAGTACGATGATTTAAAAATCGTTCGGACATTTATTTGTATGTACATTGACAAAGTTTTATTCCAAATTCCATTGAAAAATATAAATAATCGAAGATGTTATCAACAATTTCGTGGAGAACCGTTGAACGTGAAGCGCTCAACAGTTTATTTGATTTTGGCCAGCCGGTTGATTTAAAAGAATTTAAAAAAACAAGCTTTTCTCTTAAAATAGATAATATTGGCTAAGAGTTCACCTAGCTTTTTTTCGTTATCGTATTTCAATCATCAAAGATAAATGTTAATTTTTTTCCGATTTTTCGAGAAAACATGACATCATTATTGTTAATGACTAACGAAAAAAAATGTCAAGAAGAAAACCGTCGGTGAAGGTTAAACTACTATTACACTGAATAAGTGTACCAACTTTCAAATCAATCCGTTCATTAGATGTCGAGAAATCGCGTACATCGTTTTGGTAAACATAGTTTCGAGAAAAAAGCGTTTAACGTTTTTTTAAAATTGTATTTCAAAAGTGAATTTATTAAGTATACCAACTTTTATACCAATATCTATAATATAAACCTATCAAAAAATGATGAAAATAGCCTTTTTTAGCGTCTAAAGTGAAAAGACTCCTTAAGGGGTTAGGGCACAATTAGGGGTATAAAATCATGTACGAATTTAACAATTTTTTTCGTATGAAAAAGTGATTCACTCATAAAATTAATTACACATCTATTTAGTATGAATATCAAGTTAGAAATTTTTTTTTTCGGTGTACAAAATGGCCGACTACTAATATTTTCTATTATCTTTTTTAGGCGCTCCGCGGCGTGACATTTAGCATCCACAATTTTTTACCTAGAACAAAAACCAAAAATTCTCGTCGATCTACATTAGAATACCTAGAGGAGTACGTACGGAATTAAAAAAATATTGTTTTATTCAACAGTTGTAGGTATTTGAATTTAAGAAATGAATTTTCAGTGAAAAGTTTCGTTATAACTGCTCATAAACTGCTCATAAAATAAAAAGTTTTCGATTAATCAGAAATTCCGTACATACTTCTCTGCGAAATGTAATTAGGAACATAACTTTTAAATTTGACATAAATCGAGTGAAAATTGTTGAATTTATTTGTCACGCCAATTGGAAAAAGCTGTTACGAGAAATTTTGAGTAGTCGGCCATTTTGTACATCGAAAAGAAAAATATATTTTCTAACAGCTTGATATTCATACTAAATAGATGTGTAATTAATTTTATGAGTGAATCACTTTTTCATACAAAAAAAATTGTTAAATTCGCACATGATTTTATACCCGTTACTGTGGCCTAACCCCTTAATGTAAGTCGTCTCTTCATCACTTTTCGTAAAACTTCCCCACATCGTGCTAGGGCATACATCAATTTTCATTCCATTTAATTTCTCTCTCGCTATCGGAAGACCTCCACAAATCCGGGAATTAAAAGATTAATCAAATCCACGTGGATGTTCGATGCCCTCGAGGAATAACAAATAAAGCGTGAATGGCTCGTTGCAGTCAAAGTCCCCAATCGTCACTTGTCTCCTACACTTTGACTTTCGACTTTTCCAGTGGTCAACAAATTGTCATCGATTCTTAGCTTGTTTCAAATACCGCGATCTTCTTATCCTCCAAGAGGTAAAAACGCTTCCCAAGCCTAACGGGAGACGAGAAAGATCAAAGATTCGAGATCGACAATCACGATGGAAAATATGTAAAAATAATCGAGCCGAGTCTGCGAGTGTAAAGTCATTGTCGAGCAGGTGAGAATTGGACCGAGGTCCAGGAATGTTCTCGTAAGCGTGAAAGCGTCTGCTGCACGGCATCGAGTCTCGCGGCATCTATTAATGAACTCATTGACGTGTTTCGATATTCGAAGGTGTGCGTACGTGTGTGCACCAGCGGAGAATCGTAAGTGGCGTATACATGGCATTTCCTGTTGGCAGGTGTTGCTCCACGGTTTGCCAGCCATCTACGGTTACACGGGTCAACTTTTTGACTACAAGTTCGTCGTGTTCCCGAGGATAGTGAAGTATCTGTATCCGCTGTCGTGTATGGCGCAGATGGTCACCGTTTACCTCACCCTCACGGTCACCATGGAACGCTACGTGGCCGTTTGTCATCCCCTGAGGGCGAGATCGTTCTGCACTTACGGACGAGCGCGACTCGCGGTACTCTGCATCGTCGTCGCCTCCATTCTCTACAATCTGCCCAAGTAAGTATCTTACGTCTGTCATCGGACGTCAGAATCACGATGTCGAATCTCTGTGGATCGTGAAAATACATTGCTTCGCGCTTGTCGTCCGTAGATTCTGGGAGGTTGATCTCGAGACGGAGATCCATTGGAAATACAACGTGACCGTGTACTGCGTTGTCCCGGCAAATCTTCGCTCCAGCGATATTTACATCACCGTTTACGTCAACTGGATGTACTTCTTCGTCTACTACGCATTCCCGTTTCTTGCATTGGTGGTTTTCAATGTGGCGATATATCAAAGGGTAAGTGACGGGTGGGAATCGGAAATTCGAACGATCAATATTCAGAAGGACTGAAATTTCGAATTCAGTAATGACGAACCTTCGAATATAGATAGATCAATCTTATGATAGTCGGTAAAATAGTTAATCGAAATTGTCAGTACAAAAATCTCGAAGTTGATATATAGCGAAAACAAATATCAGATTCAACAAAATAATGAGAGATATAACATCGATTCGCCTGTATATGAGGAAGCCTGACCTTCTTCAATCTTTTTCAAAATTGGTGATGTTTTTGTATCATATATATTGAGTACGTGGCATTTTTTTCAGATTTTTATCGGCTCGCTAACTCAGCTAACTCGAAGATAAGATTTTACACGTGATAAAATTTCAAATGATCGTATCGTAGTAATCTTCTCGTCGTACGAAAAAATGTCCTCTACAAAAAAGATGCGTTTTTCTATGAACTATATTGAAAAAAAAAATTCAAAATTTTCCAAGTACTACGACACTAAAAAAAAAGAAAAATCTATAACTTTTTAATTTTTTAACCCCAACGACTATGTTGATCCTGCTGAAATTTACACTGAATTTTCTTTTATTAGTGTAAAACAACATGTGTAAGTTTCATTCTGGGCTGGGCTTGCGTTCAGTTAATATCGTCGTCTTAAATTTAACGGAAAATTGTTTTTGATAAATAACTCGGCGATTTACAATTTTTTGGTAAAAATGGAAATGACTAAACTTGTAGGAAATCGAGTGCTTTACAAGTTTGGTCATTACAGTTTTTCTCTACCGTCAATATTTTTCGAATTAAACCTGAAAAAAGCGACTATAGCATTATCTCGTTCATTTTTAACTTTAGGGCATAAACGAACATTAACAAACTTGTAGAGAATGGAATTCTCGACAATTTTGGTCTCTACCTTTTTTCCCTAGAATCAATATTTAAGGTCGTACGCGAACGGTAAAAAAAGCGAGAAGCTTGAACATATTATTTCGCGAACAATTCAATATTTTCTTTTACCGTTGGCGTACGATCTTAAATATTGATTCTAGGGAGAAAAAGGTGAGATCAAACATTGTCGAAAATTTCATTCTCTAAAAGGTTCTTCATGTTCGTTTATGCCCTAGTGTTAAAAATAAACGAGATAATGCAATAGCCGCTTTTTGTCAGGTTTAATTCGCAAAATATCGATGGTAGAGAAAAAACTGTCATGACCAAAGTTGTAAAACACTCTATTTCCTACAAGTTTAGTCATTGCCATTTTTACTTAAAAATTTTCAATCGCCGAGTTATTAAACAAAAACAATTTTGCATTAAATTTAAGACGACGATATTAACTGAACGCAAGCCCAGCCCAGAATGAAACTTACACATGTTGTTTTACACTAATAAAAGAAAATTCAGTATAAATCTCAGCAGGATCAACCTAGTCATTGGGGTTAAAAAATTAGAAAATAAAAGATTTTTCTTTTTTTTTAGGTGTTGTAGTACTTGGAAAATTTCGAAAACTGTTTCCAAAATACTTCATAGAAAAACGCATCTTTTTTTGTAGACGACATTTTTTCGTACGGCGAGAAGATCACTACGATACGATCATTTGAAATTTTAGCACGTGTAAAATCTTATCTCCGAGTTAGCCGAGTTAGCGAACCAATAAAAATCAGAAAAAAATGCCATGTACTCAGAATATATGATACAAAAACATCACCAACTTTGACAAAGACTGAAGAAGGTCAGGCTTTTAGGCCGTTCGAAAACACTTGGAATCCCTCATCTATACACCAAACAATTCGAGACGTCAAATCCTCGAATTGTAAATATTACGACAGTTTACAATTTCGAATTCATTGAAGCGAAGGACCGAAAAGTCGATCAGTTAAAAAAGCGATGGTCCAAAATGGCGAACGGCCCGGATAGCGAAAACTTGGGATCGAGCAGTACTACTTGCGCTTCAGAATGAAGATGGCAGATGGCGTTAGTAGTCAGTCGGGTTAGGCAGTCATTCCGTGTTCGCCATTCAAGTATTCGCCATTCAGGTATTCGCCATTTCGGACCATCGATCATTTGCGTTTCTAAGATCTACACATTCGAAGTTTATAGTCTCGAATTATAGCTTTTTGCTATATACGGTATTACGAATATTAGATACTCACTTTTTTCTATTTCCCCGGGAAAAAAGTTCATGTCTGAGTGGATATGTTCATATATGTTTCAGATATTGTCATATATGTATCAGATATATTTATATCTGACATTTTACAGTATCATATATGATTAGGTCTGATCATATACCACATCACACATGCATATAGAAGATCATATCTGATCAAATACAGTATCTGGCCTGACCAAATATGAACTCATATCTGTTTATATCTGGCTAAGTACCAAGGCGACTTGGTACCGTAAATTCGTATCTGAACATACATGATGTGATATGTGAACGTATCTGTTCGTATAAGATCATATCCGATCAAATACGGTACTAGACTCCGCTATATAGATCTCATATATGTTTTTATCTGGTCAGGTACTAAGGCGAGTTGGCAGCGTGAAACCATATCTGAACATATATGATGTGATATATGAGCAGGCACGTTCATATAAAATTTTATCCCATCAGATACGATACCAAACCTGGAAAATATACGAAGTCTTATACACTCATACCTTATCGTATATGCAATTCAGTTGTTCACACATGAAAATATCTGAATATATGAAACGATATATGAGGATGTGAGACGATATCCGATCAGATATGGCACCTCAGTTACTATAATATTATTATTATTAACACGTCAAGTGATGACGTGTTAATAACCCCGCTCTATATACGTGGGTCATTTGACAAGTACCTAGCCTCACCGCTAGATGGTGCCACTATTGCAAGAGAAATACACTATAGTGTAGTACCGTCTTGTAGACGGCTACTGACAAAATTTCAGCCGGATCGGACTTGTAGTTCTCTTTTGAGAGCGTGTGAAAGCAAGTGTGTCCGTTGATTTTTGAAAGAATGGAGAAAGAACAATATCGGTCGGTGATTCGATTCTTGTTTTTGGAAGGGAAATCGCGCAGTGAAATTAAAGAACGCTTGGATGCAGTGTATGGGGATGCTTCTCCTTCGATGGCGACCGTTAAATTTTGGTATAACGAGTTTCAACGTGGTCGTACGTCGGTTTTTGATGATCCACGCCCAGGTGCTCCAAAAACAGCCACTACGGAGGAGAACGTGACAAAAATACACGATATCGTTTTATCAGACCGCCGATTAAAGGTGCACGAGATAGCTGTGATAGTAGGCATCTCAGAAGAACGCGTGTGGCATATCCTACATGAGACTTTGGGCATGAGGAAGCTGTTGGCAAGGTGGGTGCCGCGTTTGCTGACTGCAGACAACAAGCGCATTCGTGTGACCACTTCAGAGCAGTGTTTGGAGCTGTTTAATCGCAATCCAAAAGTGTTTTTGCGTCGTTACGTGACCGTCGACGAAACATGGATTCACTGGTATACTCCAGAGACCAAGGAGCAGTCAAAACAGTGGACCTTACCCGGTGAACCTGCTCCAAAGAAGGCGAAGACGGTCCCGTCGGCTGGAAAGGTGATGGCAACTGTTTTCTGGGATTCTCAAGGTGTGATTTTTATTGACTACCTGGAGAAGGGCAAGACGGTCACGGGACAGTACTACGCCGAACTATTGAGCCGATTTAACGCCGTGTTAAAAGAAAAACGGCCCCATTTGTCGAGAAAGAAAGTGCTTTTCCACCATGATAATGCACCTGCTCACACCTCCGCGCTCGCCACGGCTAAATTGGTCGAATTACGCTATAAACTGCTGCCCCATCCACCGTATTCTTCAGATTTGGCTCCATGCGACTTTTTTTTGTTTCCGAATCTAAAAAATTCACTCGCCGGGAAGAAATTCCACTCCAATAACGAAATAATCGCCGCCACGGAGGCCTATTTTGCAGACCAAGAGATAACATTTTTTTCAACGGGGTTAAAAAAATTGGAACACCGCTGGGCCAAGTGTATTCAACTAAAAGGAGACTACATTGAAAAATAAATTTTATTTTTAGCAAAATTTTGGTGTTTTCATTTGTAGGCTAGGTACTTATCAAATGACCCACGTATGTAAACATTTTAATATCTTCATGACTGCACTAACAAGATTTGATCTGTCTCAACAGGGTAAGATTTGCTCTGATATAGTCGGAGTCATACCTGGTCTGATAGTTCAGATAAACTATGATTCTATCATATGGGCAGGTCTATTGTTCATAGATGTCCAGGTCTACTGGAATCCACGGTATTTTATTCTTAAATGGACATACAGATCTGGTCCAATAAGATTAGATTTGGCTGACATGATCAGATCTGGCCCAATAAAATCAGATCTGGTCCAACAAGATCAGACCTTGCCTGGGGATTGGTTTTGGTCAGACCTGCTGCGATATGGACGGGTCTGCTCTCAAAATTATCAAAATGGCTCTGATATGCTCATACATGATCAGATATAAGCATACATCGTCATCTGTCATGACACTACATGAACAGATATGGCCATTTTTCTTGTCTGATTCTACAGATATGATTCAGATATATTCAGACATGAACTTTTTTTCCCGGGCCGGAGATATGAATGTTGTAGATTGTTCGAATCTTTATTTGTATGACTCAAACTGCAGACTATCTGAATATATGTTCTCGAATAAATGAGCTCTCGAATGAATAATCCTTTGGTGTAATAGTTTCCGTAATTCTGTCGTTTCGAAATCTTTGTCGTTCTATATTTGGTCATTCGACATTTTGACCCCCACCCGTAAGTGACATTTGGCTGGGAGACCTGCTGCACTCAATACTGACACTTCCTGTCGTGCTTTCTGTCATTTCCGGTGACCCCATGTTGCATTTATTGTCTGGCTATTCCCAATGGCCCTGTACCCTTGGAGCTTTTGGCATTCCATCTCCACGACTTTTACCCTACACTTGGCCATTTCCGGTTGAGATTCTGGCAACTGGAAAACTTCGCATCAATAATCACCAGAAGGGAAAAAAATTACTTGGGCTGCCTAAGTCCGTTAATTGGGGCCAACGAATTATTTCTCGACAGAAATCAATCTCGTTGCTATTTTCATCACTTGCCAATCATCGACAAAGCCTCCAACTTGCTAAACCAACCCAGACAAATTTACCCTCAATGACGTCGTTAACTCGTCGCGAAGCTGTGCCAAGTTTGTCTCGTTTTTTTTGTCGTTGCCGTTGTTGTTTAATTAAAATACTCCCTCGTCCCGATAACTGCAGAACTTTTACGAGGCGAGCTGAGGCTCTTCGCGAACGAGCGGGGAATGAGATTCGTCAATGAATCGCGAAAGGAGCGCTGAGAGTCTTGGCGAAACTCTCGGTCGGTCGTGAAACTCTCCCACTTTACTTAAGACCATACACAGTTGCAAGAAAAGTACAGAGGACCGGAGAGACCAGACCGTCGGGAGTAAAAGAGAAGAGAGTCTTCTCCCGCTTCTTTCATCCCCTTCAGCCCCCTCGGTGCCGTATAATCAGCCACACCGGAAAAGAAGCGAAAGAATTCTCTTCGAAGGAAAAAAAGGACAAACCGCGTCACGAGCTCTTAGGGATTCTCTCCCTGTCGGTAGCTTCTTTCGAGCTCACGTTTCGAGTGTCCCACCGACCTGAATATCTAACGTAAAAATCCGTAGGGATGAGGGGGCCGGGGAGGAAAAGTACGAGAAACAAGTGCGCGAGATCGGGGTTTAAGGGACGCAATAAGGGAGAGTTACACAGTTAACCCAGTTTCTCAGGTTGTCCATTTCTCCATTCGCTCTCTCTCTTTTAAATCATAAAAATCTCATCCAACATTTATTTGTCACCGGACGACCGACGAAACGGGTACATTTTTCAATAATTTTATCATAACATCGCGTACATAACCGTGTCTTAGAAAATATAAAAGCAGTCGGATCTCTACAAGTATCCTGCCCTCACCATTCTATAATTCAAGTGTCTTCAATATTTATAGTTTCATTACGAAACTAGCACTTCCATGAGTATGCAGCAGCCAATTTCGAGGACGTAAAGATTTTCGCTGGGATTGAGGCTAGATGAAAAAGTGTCCCTCAGCGTCTCTTTGTATAATCGTCGCCCGGGATGGAAATTTTCTGACCCTGCCCGCAAGCATATCGCACTAACTTCCCGTATACATTTGCTATTCTCTTTCGTTTACTGATAATGTAGCGCAGTAAGGAAGTACCGGAGGCTTTCATCAATCCCGGAACATAATCGTTAGTCTCTGCCCCTCCCTCCGCCGTATAGCAAGTCAAAAAACCTTGGTCCTCCGTCGTCCTCGGTAAAAGCTTGGGGAAGAAAAAAAACGCATGGTCTTTCATCTACACCCCACTCGGGGCCACTTTCATATATATATATATATATATATATACATATCCTTGCTCTTTTTTCTTATATTCCCGACGCCTCAAGCTTTTCACCCTCTCGTTTCGAAGTTTCCCTGAGAGACCCTTCTCGACCAGTCGTCTCGAGACCCCTTCCGGCTAACTTGATGTTTAGATTATGGGAGAAATTATAGCCAGAACAAGAAAGAGAGAGAGAGAGAGAAAAGCGAGAGGATAAGCAGAGTTAGGACAGAAAAAGATGTGATGAGTTCAGGAAGTGAACGAAAGTTCTACGTTCTCGATACACCTGAGACGAGGAAAAACACTATACATATATATGCACATGCATAATAGTGTATGAATTCTCAACCCCCAGGACATGCGCTAGATACTCATTAATATATATACACAGGGTGTCCTGTTATAAATGGATAATCCTGCAACTGTCGATAGGTCAGATCATGTCCTACTATATGCTGGAATTTCAGTTTACTAAAAGTCCCACGGTTTTCGAGATGAAAACCATCTGCTTTTGGTTTTTTGCATGCCATTTCTATAAATGATAACATTTTTTACCCGGTTTTTTTTGAAAAATATCTTGTTATAAAATATAAAATATTTAAAATATTATATATTTTGTTTTATCTAGAAAAAATTTGTAAATATTACTACTGTAAAATATTCGTGTTATCTAGGAAAGTCTTCTTTTTAACCTTAAATTTGAAGGAAACTTTATGAAAAAAGATCTTATGCAGAATTTTCATGTAAACCAATTCGGACATCTGACGTTGATAGCCTGCGGTGTAAAAAAAAAAACGTACACGCATATGGTGCCGATTACGTCAAAAAGTTACTTAGTTATTGTCAATTCATGTCGTTTGTAGAAATGGCATGCAAAAAACCAAGAGCAGATTATTTTTTTTTCTTCAATGACATACAGCCGAAAATATTGAAAACCGTGGGACTTTTACTGAAGTGAAATTCCAGCATATAGTAAGACATGATCCGACGTATACATTCACAACCGGACACCCTGTATATACTTAACCCTACGTTGACACACTGGGTCATTTTGACCCGGACGAATTTGAAATAAAATGCTGATTTTCGCGAAATTGAAAGTTTTCAATAATTTTTTACAACATTTTAATTATGCAGACGTACGAAGAAATGTTTAAAGTGTATTCCTGATTTTGAAAGAGTCAAATTGACGGAGAATGTTAAAATCGTGGCCAAATATAAGTGTGTCAAGGAAGGATTAAATAAATAAATCAATACACACCTACATCCATTGGTGCCCGCAAAATTCGTATGATTTTTTGTTTGGGTCATGTGAGACCTATACTAACCTATATTTCAACCTACTGCACAACCTATACTTCAAGCTACTACACACATTTCGAACGAATTTTAGTTTCATAGTGCGGGTCGATAGCAGAGCATTCAAGAATTTTTTATTTTTCTTCTAATTATTGCGGTTATAAGTTAATTCAGTGATATGTCGACAATAGCAAAGCGAAGCCGAGCTTGTTCGAACTACGCTAAAACATTTTGTTATATATGCGAAGAGTAAGTTATTCAAAAATTTCGAAAAAAGATTGTAGATTTCGGCAGTGCTTTTTTTATTGCGGGACAGAAATAAAGGTTCGAGATAAATTCGTAGAGAATCGTGGCTCCTTCGGTGAAGAGCAAGGAGAAGTCTTCCACCGAGACATGAAGATCTAGAAGATAGGTATCAGGGAATATGGGACACACACATGATGGCTGATTACGTTTGGAGTTTGATGCTCGACTGCCTCGACAAGTCTCACTCAAGAAAATCACGAAAAAGAAGCTTACTCAATGTAAAAATATTTAATAAAACTTGCATTTTTCAAGAAAAACAAGATTTCATTAAAAAATTGTCTGTTTCCGGGTTCTTACGTAGAATATCAATATTAGGTTTTAAAATAGGATGAGTATAGGAATAAGATTTAGAAAAAAATATAAAGTTCTGCGGCACCAATTAGGCTGTAGAGCTCTGCTGTCATTATTATTATTATATTTATATAATAATACACCGGCTGGAGCAACGATCCTTAGCAATGGAAATATTTGCTAACCTATCAGACTCGGGACAAGACTTTTCTAAAAAAACGTTGCATAGTTCGAAGGGGGTCACTCACCCAGTATACGTAAATTATCAAATAAATAAACACTCACACACATTCACGTAAATATACTATTATTATTATTATTATTATTATTATTATTATGGAACCTTTAAACAACGTCTCGGTATCTAGCAGCTTTAAGAATCCTACGTATGTCAAGTAGCATATTCTCTTGCAAACTTCTTACAGTCTTACATCAGTCTTAACTAACAAGGAACGTCACTTAAGTGTCAGCCTTCGATTTTGTTGAAATTCATATACGTGATAAAGCATTCAAAACTATTAGACGCTTTTTTTATCAGTAAAAAAGCGATTTTAAGGGAGGAAACCAGCCCTCAAAGAAAGGGGTGTCAGAGGATGATTTTGCAGTTTCGCCCACAAGCAGTCCACCGATTTGAATGAAACGAAAAGCAAAATTCTGCTAATCGAAAGCGATAAAAATCTAGTGTAGGAGTATTGAACAAAAATTAAATTAAGGGGTGACACGGCTTTCTTTGAAGTGTGGTTTCTCCCCTTAAAACCGTTTTCTCTTCATAAAAAAATTGCTGTCTAATAGTTTTCAATGCTTCATCACATATATGAATTCCAACAAAATCGCAGGCGAGCACTTAATTGATGTTCCTTGTGAGTAAATCGCTTTCGTCGCTGTTGTTGGCGTTCACAAAATCCCAGTTTCGTCGGTGTTTAGAAACTTTGTCACGACGTGGCAGATCTCGAGGATGACTGCCTCTTTAAATTATTATTATTATTATTCTAAAAGTATTATGTTATGAAATTCGATGTTTGTGGCTTTTGTGAGGCACTAGGAATATATAAGGCAAATAGAAAAGATAAAAATGTCTTTCGCGCCGACGATACGAGCCGCCCCCTCCCCCGATGAGGGTTGGTTCCGGAAGTTGAAAATCGTTGCGAATTTTTTTGTGGTTTTTCGTAGGCATTCAGAATATACAGGGTGTCCAATAGGAAGTTGCTGAAACTAATCGACTGTCATTTTAAAACACGTGCACAGAATCAGAAAAGCCAAATTGCTTTAAATAGAGAAAACTCTGCAGTTTTAAACGCACATAAATAAAACCCAGTCAAATATTTTTTATGTCAATTGATTACATTTTATAAAAATAACGAAAAAGTACAGTGATCAATGATAGATATTTTCGAAGTGCGAACCGTTAGATTGTGCACGAAAATCAATTCTCTTTTGAAAACTGTGTCCAACATATCGTTCGTAATGCCGTGAACCACTTCCTGGATGGCCGCGATCAGTTCTTCTACTGTGCTGGGGTTTTTAGCGTAAGAATGATCTTTAATGTAACCCCACAAGAAAAAATCACAAGGGTTCAGGTCCGGTGAGTACGGAAGCCATTCTAGTCCACCTTGAGCAAATTTAGGGTACCCCAGACCGATTACTCGAGTCTCATATACGCGATGAATAGCTTCAAACACCTCATGAGTCCGGTGCGGCGTCGCTCCATCTTGCATGAAGTAAAAATTTGTAACCAGTCCCCTCTTTTTTGCATAAGGGAAGAATTTCGTTTCCAAAAGCTGTTTGTAACTCTCTCCTGTTACCGTAGATTCCAAGAATTGCAAATAAATTCCTTTTGCTGAAATCGCTGCCCATGCCGTTACATTCTGTGGATGAAGGGACTTCGCTAGCGATATGTTGGGATTTTCCGTTCCCCAAAACCGGTAATTTTGCTTGTTTACGTACCCATTCATCCAAAAATGTGCTTCATCGGAATAAATAATCAATTTTTCATTAAGTTCTTCGGCTTCAAACATTCCCGTAATAGTGTTACAAAATTCGATGCGTTTCGTCATGACATGTTCAGTTAACAATTGATGAGTGATTATTTTATACGGATGAAACTTTTAAAAATATTTCAAAATGTTGTGTAATGATGATTCGGTTATTTTTAATGCTTGAGCAGCTTTCCGGATCGAATCATTTGGATTTTGTTTGAAATAATTCTCAACTTCGTTGATCTTCTCTGGTGTAGTCACCGTAACAGATGGACCTGGCAACTCGTGTCTACGGTCCTGGAGTGTACCATATTTCACGAAGTTATCGATTATCCTCCAAAAATTAACGTAAGATTACTTCAATGCAGTTTAATTGAATTGAAACACAAGTTGTGTGATAGATGAATATGAATAAATATTAAATTCTTACCTTTTCAGAGTGTTTTCGCTGGCAACTCTTGAGTTCCAAACTTAGTACGAAACCCTCTATACGCATTACTATAAATTTTTCCCCTCGAGAAGAAGCACTCAATAAGATATACTTTTTCTTCCGTGGTGAGCTCACTCATTTTGACGCGCGCGTACTTGCGTCAACCACGGCTGGAATAAAACTGCGGGGCCTCAGGTATGCGCCTTAGAAAAGGGACCCCTATTGAATTCATGGAGGGAAGAGACACTTATTTAGTTTTGGCAACTTCCTATTGGACACCCTGTATAACGCAAAGAAAAAAAATGAGGATGTCTGTACCAACCGAGATATTATTTTTTCTTCAATGTTAAGGATGGATACTGGCCCGGTAAATTTTTTTGATCGTTTCGAAGAGCATCCACATATATTCTAGAGACGAAATATACACGGAGCAAAAATCAATTGAAACATAAAAATAATAAAAATTTCGTTGGAAACCAACGATGCAAACTTCAGACCCATGATTATTGAATCACAATTTAAGGAGGTTGCTCAGCAAACGTGAAATAGTAAGAATTTTCTGAAATTTATTGAGGATATTTGCGTACTTCGTCTGCATGATTGTTGAGCAATTAATTATTAGAGTTAGGCTCTCATGCAGGGGTGACATAGCAAAAGCTTCATGAGAACTCTAATACGACTGTCGCAACATAATAAAAATAGTAAGCATTGAATGGAAATAGGCGGAAAAAATTCATGATATTTTTATGAATAATTTCAACGAAGAGTACAGCGTTTTGTCTGTCCCGTTATCGAGATATTCGTGAAATGAAACAGGAAATTTCAGCTGATTCGCGTAAAACGATAAAGCGCCCTACGACACGTGGCAACGCTGCTGTCAAGTCGGCCATTATGAATGGGCGCCAAATTTTGAAACACACAAAACTATTGCTTCCTTGCTATAAATTTCTTACCGCGGTCTCATAAAGAGTATTTAAATCTTTTGAATCGTTCTTTACAGAAGCTGCAGTGCATGTGTTTCGACATAACCTTCAAATCAATTACGGGTCGTTCCTCGACTGCGCATTCATTTTCCGGCTCAACCACTTTTTTCCGCCGCTTTCCAGGTTGTACTTGCTCCAACCGTCGATTTTAGTTTTTCGGTTTGCATTTTTCCCTTCCATCTTTTCATTTACACCGAACAAAAAACGGAATTCGCGAAGGATGTTTGACAGCTACGCGCTCACGATGTGGCGTTCGTATCTGAGCTCAGTGATGCCAGTTACTGAGCACTAAATTGCGCGTTTGCCACATTTCAACTTGGTTAATAATTTATTCGCGATGTAAATAAACAAAAAAGATTAATAACATTTCTAAACAGTCAATTATATGTATTCCACATATTCATTGGCTGGAATTTATTTATTTTACGTAACCGAAAATTTGGTTATTCGGGGTTGGCAGCCGTTACAGGCGCCCATGTTTGAGGTAGTTCGATCGCCAACTTCAATCCATAGGATTTTCATAACTTTTTTTTGAGCTTCACTAAATATATTAATAATCGTCTCTGTCAAATTTCAGGGTCGTTTATCGACTTATTACAGAGAAAAAGAAATATTAAAATTGCGTATTTTTGTGGAGGAATTCCGAGACGACATACAAAAACCCAATTTCCGGTCGCTACAAAAGTGTATATAATAGTGAGAATCCGTCAGATTCTTAAAAATAATTAGATTTACATACTTAACACTTGTAGTAATCCAATGCTCTTAGAAAAAATTACGCTTATTGACCTAATTTTTATGTAATATCAAGTTTAATTTGAACTTCCGGTATTGGATTCATTACCACTCGCTACGATAAAGAGACGTGACAGCAAGGCAACAGCTGACTGTAATCCTAACCTCATCTCACTCATTCGAATTTCCACACATATTTCATTTTTAACCGACATATTTCGCCGACACAAATTTTCCACGCTTTTTACCAGTCGTGGCCCGAATGCAATGCTTTATATTTCCCGCACATGACATTGTGTTGACAGATCGACGGTGAAAAGCATGGAGGTTAAACTCGCCTGGTTGAGTAAAAAGAGACGGAGATAGAACCAATATTGCCAAATATCAAACCTAGAAATACTGCGCGAATCGTTGGAATAACTATTCTTTCATTTTTCTAACTAAATGTGAACGTTCATTAAACAGTTTACACATGGAAAATGTAGTTATTACATTTTTTGCATATGTTAAAAATATAAATTGTACAAGACTCAAGTATGATCAGTGGTATGACTGGTGTGAAGCGATAGGGCTACCTTAAGCATATGCGTTCCCCTCTTGCCGCCTGCCAGCAAAGACCCTGAGCAGCCTCCTTAATTTAAATATAAACATACCAGAGTTGGGCGTAATTCTATTTATAAATATGAATATGAATTTATTCACATCGTGATTTGCATGTGAATATAAATACAAATTTATTCATACTTCACTTATTGTGAATACGAATACAAATAAATTCGTATTCACAAGTCCGAATACGAATTTGTTTGTATTCACATGGATGCATACAAATACAATTGTATTCACAAATATTCTGAACATACAAATAAATTCACAGAAAAAATTGTGAATATTCACAAAAAATGTGAATATTTACAAAAAATCCTGTGAATAAAAAAAAAATCACATCAAAATCTGTGAATCCAAATGTATTCACAAAAATTGTAAATACAAAAAAAAATCACAAAATAAGTTGTGAATTTTTTCGTATTTAAGACAAGTTAAAATCAAATTCACAACGATTAGATTAAAATTTACACCAAAAGTGAGTTCTTACGTACTTTGAGAAAAAACATTGCGTCAAGCAAAAACATTGTGTTGAGTTCAACACACCGTTTTCTCTCAAAATACGTAAGAACTCACATTTGGTGTAAATTTTAATCTAATCATTGTGAATTTGATTTTAATTTGTCTTAAATACGAAAAAAAAATCACAATCTATTTTGTGAATTATTTTGTATTTACAATTTTTTGTAAATATTCACATTTTTTGTGGATATTCACAATTTTTTCTGTGAATTCATTTGTATGTTCAGAATATTTGTGAAAACAATTGTATTTGTATGCATGCATGTGAATACAAATAAGTGAAGTATGAATAAATTTGTATTTACATTCACATGAAAATCGCGATGTGAATAAAGTCGTATTCGTATTTACAAATAGAATTACGCCCAACTCTGAAACATACATGCATACTGACAATTTCTATAAAATAATTGGCCCATACTGGATTTAATAAAATAATGTTATAACAACGTGTATATTTACGCGCGTGTACATGAAGCTGTATATAATAATTGTCCATATCGAATATCCACTATCGCGAAATCGCATTAATCTGAATTACAACATTGCTCTCTGTGTTGACAGGTGAGAAAGGCGAACAGGGACTTGCAGCACTTGTCACGTCACCAGAGGCGAGAAATCGGCCTCGCGACGATGCTGCTGTGCGTCGTAATAGTATTTATCGTTTGCAACGTCTTGCCATTGGTGTCGAACGTTTACGAGAAGTTTCAAGTATTGCCACCTGTGTGGCTGGTACAATCGGGAAATCTTCTAGTGACGATAAACAGCAGCGTTAATTTCATCGTTTACGTGATATTCGGCCGTAAATTCAAGAGGATATTTTTGCAACTGTTCTGCAGTTCGAATTTGTTCGGGCCGGGGCGCGACAGTCCGGAATATCAGACGAACGACGAGTCCGTAGTGACGAACATGACGAACATAGAGCTGAGAAATTCGATAAGAAGATGCTACCTGAACAGATCGAACACGATAGTCGGCAGGAACAACAACGTACTGCTGACGAACGGGAGCGCGAGGCAGAGCCTGAAAAGCATCGGAAGATCGGCAAGTCCCGGGCCCTGCGTCTACTACCCGGCGCGGAGTCCCAGCCAAATTTCCCGCAGCTCCAGCACCCAAAACGGCTGGAGCAAAAATAACAAGGAAAACGCCGAATCTACTCTTCAATGAGAGCCAAAAAAAATCTCCTCGATCTTCATCGGTGTTGGTGTCACCGTCGATTTTCCGCAATGTTCTCAGCCTCGAGTGCTATCAGTCACGGGGCAATAATTCACAATGAGCCGAAGAATAAAATTAACCGCTTCGACCCCAACTGACGAGGAAAGGTTGCGAGGTCGATCTTTCCGATTTCACTGAAATTTGGTATGCTTGTAGAATGGGTGAAAATAGGCGACACATGTTTTTTTTTATCGGCGGAACCCGATTTTTAAGGGGTGAAGCGCACCCTCGAAAATTGGGGTGGTTTTTGTTTTTCCCCGATAATGTTTTAACGGTACGAAATATGAAAAAACGTCAAATTGCAACAATATTCATTTTTTCGTGTACTATACATTGGAGATGAGAATGATAACGTTATCGACGAAAAACGAAAAAACACCCCTATTTTCGGGGGTGCGTTTCACCCCTTAAAAATCGGGTTTCGCGGATATAAAAAAATACGTGTCGCCTATTTTTACCCATTCTACAAACATCCCAAATTTGATCGCAATCGGAGAGACCAACCTCGCAACCTTTCCTTGTGAGTTTGGATTGAAGAAACGGGCCGAGGAGAACGAGCCATTTGGCGGTTCGGATTTTCTCGGGCACTCTCGAAACTTTCCGTACTTCCGGTAATTGGTGCTTCCGCGTATATTTAAAGCGGCAATTCGACAGGCGCGGGAAATCCGTAAACGTGACTAAGTGGAGTAACGATATTAAGGGGCTACATCTACCAAGAGGCCCGAAAAAAATTGCCAAAATCCAATTTTACTTTCCTGGGAAACCGTTGACAAAAAAAACGCATTTTTTTAACACAACGCTACATATACTGAGAACCTTAAAAAAATCACCAAAAAATACGGAAAAAGCAACAAAAACACGGCCGCCGGCAGATTATGGAATTTTTTTCGCGGCGTTTGGCGGTGGACACCTTCCAGCTTGAACGGTCCATCCGAAATCGAAAAACCAAACGGGTTATTCAAGTTAACGATAAATACGAGTCGTTGACGATCGTCGATTTTTTTAATCATTTTTTTTAACAACGTGGCGACGAATTGAAACTCGACCATGCAAAATCTATGAAAAAATCGTCATTTTTACGTAACTATTAAAAAATGAAGATCGATTTTGACAAAGTGAGATCGTCAACGACCTTTGAGGAGGGATATACATTTACAACGATCAAAAAATCGAATTCTTTTTTTTAAGGGCTTACATACACCTGAGACGGCTAAAAGTAAGGTTATGTTTAAGATTTTTTTTGTGTATAAAACTGAATTTTATTAAACAACCGTGATATACATTTCAAAGTATGACATTTTATCTACATTGTGTGGAAATTTGGTTAAAAAATTTCGAACGGTAAAAAAGTTACAGTCGTTTTCCTGGGACGTGTTTTTGTTGAGAGCGTTTGCGGTGCCAAACGTGCCTCTTCCGTTTTTATCTTTAAAAAATTGTTTCAGTAGACAGATAAAGTTACTACTCATCGAAAACTACTAAATTTAATTTTTTCGGATCATGTCAGTCCCTGGAATAAAACAGGCGATTTTTCGCCTCAAAATTGTTCGGTACTTATGATGAAAAAAAAAAACCACCTAGGTAGATGTAGCCCGTTAAGGGGTTAGGCCACAGTAACGGGTATAAAAGCATGTGCGGATTTAACAATTTTTTTTCGCATGAAAAAGTGATTCAATCATAAAATTAATTACACATCTATTTAGTATGAATATCAAGCTGTTAGAAAATGTATATTTTTTTTTCGATGTACAAAATGGCCGACTACTCGAAACTTCTCGAAACAGCTTTTTTCCACTTGGCGTGACAAATAACTTCAACAATTTTCACTCGATTTACTTCAAATTAAAAAGTTATGTTCCTAATTGCATTTCGCAGAGAAGTACGTAAGGAATTTCTGATTAATCGAAAACTTTTGATTTTATGAGCAGTTATAACGAAATTTTTCACTGAAAATTCATTTCTTAAGTTCAAATACCTACAACTTTTGAATAAAACAATATTTTTTAAATTCCGTACGTACTTCTCTAGGTATTCTAATGTAGATTGACGAGAATTTTTGTTTTTTGTTCTAGGTCAAAAATTGTGGATGCTAAATGTCACAAAAAAGATAAAAGAAAATATTAGTAGTCGGCCATTTGGTACATCGAAAAAAAAATCTATTTTCTAACAGCTTGATATTCATACTAAATAGATGTGTAATTAATTTTATGAGTGAATCACTTTTTCATACGAAAAAAAATTCTCAAATTCGCACATGATTCTATACCCGTTACTGTGGCCTAACCCCTTAACCTTCCAGCCGACATTCTCGTTATGCTTGTTTTTTAAAATCCTTTGTCCGAAAAGACTTCATGTGTCTAAAGTGTCACCCGATTTCGAGACCCGTCCGACGGTGACAAAATTTCGACAACAATCTCCGAGCAAGAAGAAACCACTTCCGGTCTGCCGTGACGCATTTCGGCTTCCGGTCAGGGAGAAAGACGAAGCCTCTCGCTCTCTCTCTCTCTCCCCTTTCGAGCATGAAATCACCAACCAATCCTCCGAAAGTTGACCAAGTTTTCGCCAACTTTCCGAATTCTCGAGGACAAAAATAAGCCGATGAAAGCCCACCCACGGGGATCTAACGATCCACAGAGAAAATTGCGAAAAATTCCTCGTGCAAGGTGCCTCCTTGCCGAATGACGTCATTCGGGAAATTTGAGAGTCACGTTCACCCTCGGCAAACGAGAAGGACGTAGCGAGAGGAATTTCCTTGCGACACTGCGAGGGCGAGAGATCGGATTCGTTCGCCCGCGGCGTGGGACTTGACCGAGTGATATATGCCGCGAGAATATTAAGGACGAATCCTGGACGACGAAAAGAGCAATAAACGAGAATGTTTTGCGGAACTCGCGGCTGTCACGGCTCATCGTACTCCGGGGGGAACACGGGAATCATTTTTTTTTAATTTCGCAACCGTACTGCGCGCACACTTCGTCTTTGTAAGCGCACGATCGAGCGAGGGTCGAATCAATTGATGTTCGACGTTATATCGAGGTCCGAACCTGCTAGGATTAATTACGTTTATTGCAAGTTATGTCCCGATAGCTGAGAGCAGGAAGAAATAGGAGAAGGAAAAAGGAGGAAGAAAAACAGTTGCGCCAATAGTGTCCTCGGGGAGACGGAAATCGAACAGGGTACTTCGAGCACCGGAAGTTCGCGTGGTGTTCAATGAACAGATCGAACAAGTGAATTAAGAAGAGTCGTGAGAACGAGGAATGTGCAAACTCGAGCGTCCAAGTATATAGTTAAGGAAAAAGTGAAGTTGGGACGAAATATATAAATTATTTATTGCACTATTCATCTTTATCAATTTTATATATATATATATATATATATATATATATATATATATATATATATATATATAGGGTGTCCTGTAATGAATGGATAATCCTGCAGCTGTCGATAGCTGAGATCATGTCCTACTATATGCTGGACCTTCAGTTTAGTCAGTCAGATGTTCGAACTGGTTTGTATGAAAATTCTGCATAAGATCTTTTTTCATATAGTTTCCTTAAGGGGGGATTGTCTTTTTTTTCGCAAAATTTACCGCTTTTTGGGAATTTTTTTGTGAAGAAAGTATACAACGGAAAACTTGTGAAACTTGGCATATAGTTTTATTGATCTGTTTACTACATACAAAAATTTTTTTAAACAATTTCATCAAAAAATCCGCTTCCCACCCCCCTCGACGCGCGATGGTCCTTTTTTGATGGTGTGCACGATTACAGCCTTTACGTTCATCCTGCAACAAAAACCCAAAAAGCATTTTACTTTAGACACATATAGCTATCGTTCGATGAAGGGGAAAAAATAAAAATTGACGATTTGGTGACGTTTTGAACTTGAAGTATCGATTTTTCGAAAAAAATTGATCGATTTTTTGTTATAAATAAAAAACTATTAAACGTATTGCTTTTTTGCTTCATCAAACGATAAAAGGATGTCAGCTGAGCATTCTGTCCAAATTTGAAGGCAATCGGTTGAATCGTTTTTGAGAAATCGTGCACACCATCAAAAAAGGACCATCGCGCGTCGATGGGGGTGGGAGGCGGATTTTTTGATGAAATTGTTTAAAAAATTTTTTGTATGTAGTAAACAGATCAATAAAACTATATGCCAAGTTTCACAAGTTTTCCGTTGTATACTTTCTTCACAAAAAAATTCCCAAAAAGCGGTAAATTTTGCGAAAAAAAAAGACAATCCCCCCTTAACGGAGACTTTGTCCTTGGAGTGCCATATTTCAGGTGTTTAGATTTTATTTTTTTTAAAGGAAACGAGTAAAGCTTTTTGAGTGCGGTTTTTTTCTTGCTTTTATTCATGATATACAGAAGGTTAAAATTTTTTTTTTGAAAAAAAAACCAAAATGGCCGCCGTTGAAGCTCCGCGAAAACAGGTCCTCAAATCGCGGGAGGTAAACGGCTGACATCACTGCCCCCTCTTTGTTGATCTGAAACACAAATTCAAAGCATATTATCAATCTGTGACCCTTTGGTCATGGAATGACGGATGGGTTTTTCGTTTAGTACAAATTTCGGAAAATAGCGGCAAATTTAAAAAAAAATCGAATTTTCGCGTTTTTTCGCATAAAAAGATAAATAATAAATGCAAAAATGTATCTATCGAAAAAACGATCCGTCATTCCGTGGAGGCATATTTTCCGAGTATGCTCTCCAAATTTCAGGTCGATATGTTAATTACAGCGGTCAGGAGAATGTCAGCCATTTTTAAAAACGTGTTTTCGAGAAAAAACGCGTTTAAAGTTTTGTAATGTGTTTACACAAATGTGTTTATAATTACCGCTAATCGGCAATGCCTGGTCCATAGAGGCATCCCTCCTCTTCTTCTAGCTGCTCATGTTGAGCTCAAATTGATTTTTTGAAAATTTCAAGGACAAAGTCTCCCTTAACATTTAAGGTTAAAAAGAAGACTTTTCTAGATAAAACAAATAACCAAGAGTATTTTTCGAAAAACCGGGTCAAAAAAAGTTATCTTCGGAGAAGTGGTATGGAAAAAACCAAAAGCAGATGATTTTTATCTCGAAAACCGTGGGACTTTTACTGAATTGAAATTCCAGCATATAGTGGGACATGATCTGACCTATCGACAGTTGCAGGATTGTCCATTCATAGTAGGATACCCTGTATATGTGTGTGTGTATATATATATATATATATATAAGGAAAGAACGTTTCGAATTCATTATACTTGTCATATATGGACATATCAGCACAGCTGATTGTTTTGAAGGCTGTCCTTTGATTTTGAATATTTCGTTAACGCCCTGAACTCTGGCCACGATTTTGATACACCGGGGCCATTGGATCCAGATACTACTTCATCCACCTGCCATTGACCCTTCGGTTGGTTTTTATTTTTTTCAAAACAGGATTACACTTTTGACACTTTTTAATATGTCTTCATCATTGAAATTCGGAAAATATAAAATTAGATTGCTACAAAAAAGTATTCAGAATCTTCAATTGTGGAAAAGTGGGTTTGTTTGCGATCTCGATGTGTCTGCACAATAGACAGTTTTGAAAATATCGTCTTTTGGTTTTGACGGATTTTCAAAATATAAGATTTCAAAAATGTACTCTGAACATTTCAAGTCGATCTGTTCAAAATTGAAGGAGTTATGGGCCTTACCTGCCTATGAATTTTTCATAGACAAGTTCCGTGAAATGACCTTTTCAAAATCGGTGACGACGATATCTCAAAAATCACCGTGCGGATCAACGTTAGATTCTAGAAGCTTCTTTTGCATATCAAAAAGCAGAGCTTTGAGGAAAGAATTTTTTTTGATGCTTCTTTTTTTATGAACGAAAATAGTGTTTTAATTCGGATGATTTTTTTGCGAGCAGCAGTCGTCACCGCGAAGAACGTTTTTCAAACAGCGATCTGCACAAACCATTGTATCATATTTACTAATATTTTTCAATACACAAATTGTTAAATATGCCTAAATCTGTCCTCTTCAAGGTAAAAAAAGTTTCACCCGCACACGTTTTCCCAGAGAATATTCACGAAAATTCCTTTTTTTATTTGTTTGGGTAGATGTAACCTGTTAACATGTCTGCATAATTCAAATTCGGAAAATATGAAATCAAATTTCTGTAAAATATTATCACAAATGTTCAATTTAGGATACTTGAGCATTTTATCAAAAATTCGTCAGGGTCAAAATGACCCAGTGTGTCAATGGAAAGTTAAGGGGCTATACCAGTGTGAACGCTGAAAATTTGGGTGATTTTCGGGAACTTTTTTAGAAGACAAGTACTCAATTAAATGTTTCGGAAAATTAAGAATATACTTGACTATATTTGACCTATATTACATAATTTTTTCATAGAAAAATATTGATATCCAAGCGACTTATGCGCTGCCTTCGGAGGCGCCAAAAAAAAGTTCTTCCCCTACTGACATGATTCCGGCCGATTGAGTAGCTGAAACCGAAAAAGGAGAAAAAAATCGTCAAACTGGAAGGTATTTCCTGTACAATGACGTAGGATTTTCGAAAAATATCAAAATCTAACAAAATGGCGTAGTTATGAAAAAAAAGTCTGTTTTCTTGCCTATAAAATGGACGTTTTTTTTCAATGCCAAATCGTCAATTTTCATCCAATCAAAAATATCCTACGTCATTGTAGAGTAAATATATTCTAGAGTCTCAGTTCACATTTCAAGTCCATCGGATAATTGCTCTTCTAGTTACATTGTCGGCAAATTTGAAAAATCTCATTTCGAGAAAAACGCCTTTAAATATTTAACTATCGATTATTGCAAGATAAAATGATATTGATATAAATTATATAAATAATAATGATATTCTTGAAAGTATAAACTGTCGAAAAGGGCAACAAAAAAAATCGTTTTTTTGAAAGGGTCACACTGGTATAGCACCATGAAAATGATCGTTGCTTTCGCAGACGGGACGGTCGCAGAAATTACCTTTATATAAATATGCTTACATTTATCTGAAGTTAAATCTGAAGAAATCGGGGTTCACACAATGCTGAGGTTGGACATAGTAGGCTACTATCAGGACGGTCTTCAAAGTCGAATGACTTCGAAATCTCCTTTCGCCCGTATATATATATATATGTGTATATATATATGTGTGTGTGTGTGTGTGTGTGTGTGTGTGTGTGTGTGTGTGTGTGTGTGTGTGTGTGTGTGTGTGTGTGTGTGTGTGTGTGTGTGTGTGTGTGTGTGTGTGTGTGTGTGTGTGTGTATGTGTATATATATATATATATATATATATGGAAGACAAATCTAATTATAACAATTCTTGTTGGGTGGTGGATGCACGAAGAAAAAACTCTAGCCAAGAGCGAACGATCATCTCCACATTGTAAATAAATCGCGATGAACATAGCATGCTATCTATGAAAAGGATGACTATGATATTTTTTTTTACTCTACTCGATCCATGGTTGCAACTATTGTATATGGGTGTGTGTGTGTGTGTGTGTGTGTGTGTGTGTGTGTGTGTGTGTGTGTGGGAAACGGCCCACGTGACTGGAGACTCAACTGTAAAATCTCTAAAAATATAAATTGTAGCGTAACGAAATTATCTCCTCTTAAGGGGAGACACCACTATGACGGGCCGAAAAAAGGGTAGTTTTTTCGGAATTTTTTCGTCTACTAGACTATTTATTTGGAATCTGGAAAAAATGTATGTTATTAAGCATACATTTAACTTATTTCGTGTAAATTTTTATTTAGAAAAATAAAAAAGCAGAGCTTGAATCTGCTCGCGGCCAGGTCGAGAAAAGTCGTTTCGACAAAAACGCGATTGAAAGTTTTTATTATTCGCAAATATTTTCAATATTTGAATTAAAATTTTTCTTCACATATTCTTGAATACTCATACTTCGAAAAAGTGAGAAAAAAAGATCGATTTTTTTAACCCGTGAGAGTGGTGTCCCGCAATAGAGCGAAAAAATTGTATAAACTTCAAAATGCCATAAATCATTTATAATAAGCGTATCTTCATAACGATTGTATTCATTATAATGAATGTTTCTTTCCCGAAAACTCAGGGTGGATTATTTTGTTACGCAAAATCTCGCAAGCTCGCCCAACTGGTCCGCCCCAAAGTTCTGCTAAAATCTCCGCAAACGCATCATCATTGTATATCGATTGAACACGAAAAAAAACTCCTGCATCCATTTGTTTTTTTTTCGCCCAATTTTACACGCAATCTTCTCGACTCCATGATCTTACGAAATTAAAATAATCACTCTCGGATTTATACATTAAAAAAAAACTATTAAAAACCTATCTCCGAATCCTCAAAATTGTAGAAATGGCAAATTTAATTCGCGGTCTTTGAGGATCGACCCTCGAGACGCAGCGAACCCGTAGAAATACGCGTCTGAGGTATGTGATAATAAAACGTTATTCGAGAGGAAGATTAAAAAAGTGTCTCGCTGAAATTTGAGCGAAAATGTGATTGCGCAACGATATGAAGTTGCAACGAAAAACTGCATCAAGATACGAAGCTTGGCGTGTGTACATACACATGTGAAAATACGAATTTATTGAAAGAAAAAAAAAAACGAAAAACGAAAGCCCCCGTAGAGATACGAAATTTGACGAAAAAAAAAGAGAAACGAAACGGAATGTATGCTGCTAACGAGCACGGAAATATTCGCAAAAGTATTTTTATTCTATTCACTGTATGTGAAAAAAAAACAATGTTCCTTCATACTTCGTGTACTCGTGGATTGTGTGGTCTTCCGTTCGTTCTCATTTCGAATAAGCGTGGGAGTGTGTCTTCACACTGATCGCATACTTATCGTCTCTTCATCTTTTATAAGATAACAATAACAATGGCAATTAATTCCGATGAATTACGTGAATATCGATGAGAAAAAATAGTTCAAATAAATAAAAGTTTAAATATTGCATACCGAGCCAAATACATTTATCGCATTGAAAAAAAATACAAACGCGCATTTTTTTTGTCGAATAAACGCCTAGATTTCGCGCACTTTGGACAGTCTACGAGTATTTTTAATGCGTAAGAAATCATACGAAAAGTCGTGTACATACATATTTAAGAGGGAAAGAAAAACGCTCCAATGGCTTTACGACAAAGTTTTACGGTATTCTAGTCATGAAAATTTCTATCGGACTATATTAATAATAATAATAATAATATATATATATATCTCGAAACAGGGCCTGAAAAGCTGTTATGTAAATAGAAATTCTAATATATAAAAATAAAAATGCAAATGAATAAAAATGTATCTGCATCCTCTCGATTAGTGTAATTACTCGAAGATTGTCGACGAGCTTCAAGATCACGAAAATTCTTCTGTATGTCGAGTGTACAAGCTTCGCGGTCGCATTCAACCGCGCAACATCTATGAAAAATCATAAGATCGAAATAAACGCGTGCTGCGAACATTTCTCACGATCCTTTGAATGTTAAATTAAATGTGAATGATTCGTCGATCAATCGAAATTAAAAATCAAAATCGGAGTTAAACTGTTCTTTTATTTCTTTCATTTCGTCGCTCTCTTCACTCGCAACGTATTTCCTGCGTTATTAAGGGGTTAGGCTACTGTGACGACTCAAAAATCAAGGTTATAGTAAAACAAATAATTTCGAAGGAATAAGTGAGATGATTGAAAAATCGTTTGGACATTTATTTCTATGTACATTGACGAAGTTGTGTAGCAAATTTCATTGAAAAATATTAATAATTAAAGAAGTTATGAACAATCTCGTGGAGGACCTTCGAACGTGAAGGTGTACTTGATTTTGGCTACCCGGTTGATCGGAAACAAAAAAACGAGTCTTTTTCTTAAAATATACAATATTGGCTAAGACTTGACCGAGCTTTTTGTTGTTAACGTGTTTCGTCATCGAACAAAAAAAATTGTACTTTTTTTCGTTTTTTCGAGGAAAAATTACATCATTATTGTTAATAACCAATGGAAAAAAAATGTTTAGAAGAAAAACGTCGGTCAAGACTAAACTACTGTTACACTGGATATGTGAACCAAATTTCGAGTCAATCCGTTCACCAGATGTCGAGAAATTGGGTACACCATTTTTGAAAAACACAGTTTCGAGAAAACCGCGTTGAAGGGATCTTCGCACTTTAGACGCTAAAAAAGGCTATTTTCATTATTTTTTTGTAGTTTTGCATTATAGATATTGATATAAAAGTTGTTACATTTTCGAAATACACTAAAAAAAAAAATTATTTATTCAATTCTTTTTGATATATGCAAAAGTAACAAAATGGCGGATATTTTCGAAAAAAACGTGTTTTTTCACCGTTTTTGGGGCAAAAATAGTAAATTTCAAAATTAAAAAAATCCTTCCTATGCGCTATAGCTATAGTTGTAAAGAATATGTGGTGAAAATTTCATAAGGATCGGTTCAGTATTTTCAAAGATTTTATCAACAAGCCGTCGAAAAACGTTGTCCCGAGAAAAACGCGTTTAAAGTTTGTTTGAGTTACATAAAGACATAACATTTTTGAAAATGTATTTCGAAAGTGTATTTATGAAGTGTAACAACTTTTATTTCAATATCTATAATATAAAACGATCAAAAAAATTCATGAAAATAGCCTTTTCTTAGCGTCTAAAGTGAGAAGACCCCTTAAAGTTTTGCCAGCAGTTATATGGTTGTAAGTCATACGTTTACCTTCAGTCTGCGATTCCGGCACCATATGTTGGACCTTCCTCTTCAGTTTGAGTTGCCTAGTCTAGCCTACGTTGAGTAGTTTGAGCAGTCTAACCCCTTAAGTTGTATTATAAATAAGAAGCAAACATACCCATATGTGTGTACATGTACTGGGGAAATATAAGGGAACACGAAGCCTTCGTACACGAATTTCTTTCATTTCTTCAAACTGTCAGTGCGCAAAGAAGTAACTATAATAATCACAATAATAAATATATTAAAAAGTCTGACGTCGTTTTAATTATACGAAACTCGCGTGTACTCTTAATTATAGTTGGGAGGACGCACGTTTCGATGTTTTCATTCTGAAAACAAACCGCAGAGTGGTGTTATTAAAATTCCTTCATTCCCTTTCCACACTCCACATACTGTAACTTCCGGGGGCTGCATCTACAAGAGGCCCGAAAGAAATGGCTAACGCCGAATTTTTTTCTGGAATACAGTTGGTGAAAAAAAATGCATTTTTTTAACACAAAGGTACATATATTGAGAGCCTTTAGAAAAAATCACCAAAAAAATATAGAAAAACAACAATATGGCCGCCGTCAGATGATGAAATTTTTTTCGCGACGTTTGGCGGTGGACACTCTCTAGCTTAAGCGGTCTATCTGAAACCTAAAAACCAGACGGGTTATTGAAGTTAACAATAAATACGAGTCGTTGACGATCGTCGATTTCTAAAATCATTTTTGTTAATAAAGAAGCGACGTATTGAAACTTGAGCTTACAAAATCTGTGAACAAAAAGTAGTCATGTTTACGTTGCTTTAAAAAAATAAATATCGATTTAAAAAAAGTGAGATCGTCAACGACCTTTGAATGTTTCTCGAGATATCAGGTCCCCTGACTTTCGAAACATTATCATCAGCCAGCGGCAATGTTTTTGTAGTTTTTCCGTATTTTTTGGTGATTTTTTTAAAAGGCTCTCGTATATGTGACTGTGTAAAAAAAATGCGTTTATTTTTTATCAACCGTTGTCCAGAAAAAAATCATCATTTGGTCATTTTTCGGGACTCCAGGTAGATGTAGCCCCTTAAATTTCAAGGGGAGAATAATGTGAATGGAATCATTTTTCAGCATTCGGTAAGAACTCGCTTTCACTAGGTAAAACGAGCTGAACGCCTTCGTTAAAACTAGTTTTTCCTAATGAAAACTAGAATTTACTGATAAATACATTTAAATGCTAGTTAAGGGGTTAGGCCACTCCAGAGGCCGAAAAATAGGCTTTTTGGGGATTTTTTTTTCAGATAAACTACAAAATAAATCGAGATTACACAAAAGGGTGTTTATCATACATATCAGTGACTGTATATTACTGTATATATCAAAACTGCATTTTTTACGTTGGCCGGAGACATAACTCAGACAATTTTCAACCGATTCGCTTGAAATGTTGAATATATCTTGAAAAATACATTGTCGAAAATTCATTTGTTATTAACAATTATCTGACGAAATTTTTCACTTTGCAAAAATTTGCCTAAAAAATCGTCAGATAATTGTTAATAACGAATGAGCTATGCAATGTAAAAAAAAATCCGACGTACTTCCAGAGACAATGTATTTTTCAAGATATATTCAACATTTCAAGTGAATCGGTTGAAAGTTGTCCGAGTTGTGTTTCCGGCCTACTTAAAAAATGCAGTTTTGAGATAAACGCTGCACAGCCGCCATTTTTTAATTAATCGCTTAAAAAAAATTATTGTATAGTCACTGATATGTATGATAAACATTTTTTTTGCAATCGCGATTTATTTTGTAGTTTTTCTGAAAAAAAAAATCCCTCAAAGCCTATTTTTTCGGCCTCTAGAGTGGCCCATGGCCGTAAAACTCGTGTTAACTAGGAAAAACTAGTTTCAACTAAATGAATCAGTGAAAACTGTGTGAGTTCGTTTGGGTTTTTTAACATTTAGTATCAGTAAATTCGAGTTTGCACTAGGAAATTCTAATTGTAGCAAAAGCGTTTCGTACAAACTAGTTTTCCCTAGGTAAAAGGCGTTGAAAGTAAGATCGGGATGGAAGCCTTCGTTACAACTGCCTTTTCCTAGAGAAAACTAGAATTTACTTATAAATCAATTTGTATGTTAGTTACAACTATTGTTCCTTAAGAAAAACAATTTCTAACTAAATTCGAGGCTTTGTTTGGGTTAAAGACGAGTTATTAAAAATGTATGACCAAAACCTGCAAAAAAGATTTATCATATTTAAAAAAAGAAATTACCAATCAGTAACTTTCAATGCATTTCAATGTTGCAAACGTGATCGGCAGACGTGTTAATTTGCCAGCTTTCGCCAGTTGCGCAGAAACGCCGCTCCTGATAACAACGAAAGAAGAGACGAAAGGCCACTCCGCCGAGCGTAGATTCTCTCGCCATGCATCAGGATCGGCACGCACCGACTCGGAATCGACGCACGCCTAGCACGCCGGATTTAAAACCGTTGCAGCGGGACCGGGATAAATAAACAAGTGACAAAAAAACTAACTATTGCTCAAGGTGTTCATCTAAAGTTGTATTCCTTACAGCGTAAAAGTGACATTACAAGTACTTCGGACAGCGCGAGTCGTTATGTAATGAACCCGAGGTTCTACGCTCTCCGTCAGGATGAAAGAAATCACGTCGCTCTACGGAGTACTGCATTTTACTTCTTGCTCTTTGGCTTGACGAGGTTGTAGAAGATGATCAGACCCACCACCGCGTACGTCGCTTTCGCTACCTGCAACGTGACGAAAAAAAAAAAAAGAGAAACGCGTAATTGAAAAACGTTCGAATGGCCGGAGAGGTTAGGTGCGCGATCGTTTTTTTTCATTCTTCTCAATCGTACTCACGTTCGCTCGTCCCATGAAGGTTTCATTGTTGAAATATTTGGCGATGCCTTTGAATTTAGTTTCCTCTGACATTTTCGCTTCTGCGAGGGAATCGTTGCGCGAATGAAATTTGTTCTACGAGCCTCGAACGTCGTACGGTAGTCTCGTTTTCGTCTGCTAGTCCTGCTACTGCGCCATTGTCGATTGCGCAGGCGGCCGCCTTCGCGAGTTATCGATAGCCCGGCCGCGATGTACGAGATTCGATTAATCGCGGGCGCGAGACGTTGGACTTTCTTAAAGATTGAACGCTTCACCGGTCGATGATAAAAAAAATACTGACTTTTATTAAAAATATAGATACGCCCCACAAAATTCTACGTTTTCGAAAAAAAGAATTCAAGTTTAGACAACTTCAGGAAAGAGATCTCGAGACTGGTGAAAAAAACCGAATTTTAAAAAAAGAATTGTTTCGGAACTAATTATTCTAGATAATTGAAATGTTATGTACATGTTACATCTTCTAACTTTGCAATTTTTTTGTTTCAATTAAAAAATAGCGGCTTTAAGGCACTTGCTTCAGAGACGGTTGCCGCCCGAGTTGTTTCACGGTGTACAAGAGAAGTTTTCGATTTTTAAGACCCACGCACTCTATGTGAACCTAAAAAACCTAAAGAAAGATGAAAATTCGAAAAATGGTACGTGTTCGAAATAAAATGTTCGTATTTCCATGAAATTTTTGACTGTGGTATTTGTTAATGAAAAAGTTATTTTTTATAATAATTTTCGAAAAAATTAGGTTTCCATAGACGGTAATTATGTTATCTCGAAGTGTGCAAAATTTCAAAATGATCGCTAAAGTGGTTTTTGAGTTATCTCGTACGAGATTCACGAAATTCCGTCTCTGAAGCAACTATCGTATAGCTGCCATTTTAAATTGGAAAAAAATCAGAAAATAAAAAGATGTAATATGTTCATAAAATTTTAGTTACGTAGAATAAACAGTTTCGACACAAAATACCTTGAAAATTCGGTTATTTTCGGTTGCCTTAGATCCCCTTCCCCTTAATGCAGTTTCTTATGAGGAATCACGAATGCAGGTGAAATTTTAGTGTCAGCGCAGTCGATACTCAAGCGGGAGAAATCAACAGCGGCCAAATTCCAAATGTTCAAAAGAAACTGCGCTAAATTGCCTAGATTTTAATTTGGTTTCTCGAAAACGATGCAAAACCGAAGTTGAACTTTTATTGGAGGTATCTGGGTCTAAGAAAAGATCAGTGTCCAACATCCATCGGTGAAGCGCGGGAGCCTCCTGAATTCGCTGAATTTGCACGAGACGATAAAAGACTATAGTTGGCTGGATAGTTTGAGCTTCGGTAATTAGGTCGACGACTAATTTCGGTGATCGTTGGGTTCTTTTGGATATGAAGACTTTAGGATCTTGCTTTCTTCATCTTCCAGTACAAAACGTACAAAAGGATGCCCGCGTACGTGGCCTTAGCTACCTGGAAGTAATACGCGACAGTAGGATCACCCGAATCGCCTTCAGGGCTCCGTAGTTCTGGTTGAACGGGACTGGCAACTTTTTAGCGTAATTGAGGCTCGATTCGATATTACAATTAAGGTATTCCTTTCAGAAACCCGAATATTTGACAATTAAGGGGGGAGATACCTTTAGGCGAGGTAAAAAATGGCTCACTTTCATGATTTTTTTTAAGGGAAGATTTCTTCACTATTTTTTCTGTTTAGGGTACGTTTTATTACTACTTTTGGCTGTTAAATGGTATTTTTTTAATCAATCTTTAAAAATGACGGAGGTATGGCAATGTATGGTGACGTATAGCTAAAAGACGAATCGATCGATTCTGATAAAATTTTGCATAAATCATTCTAAACCTTATTGTGTAAAATTTGACCCTTAATGTTTCGGAAGAGTAAAAAAAAAACTTTTTTTTGTATACAAAATGTAGCCATTTTGGTCGGAAAATTCAATCTTTTTGTTTCAAAGCGCACCATTTCATCGATTTTCAACATTTCTCACTTTTTCTTGGTTCATATTCTGCGTATGAGTGTTAATGAAAGAAAAATGTCTGTTGGTTTTTTTTAGGTTAATCCCGCCGACGATACGTGTCACGCCTTCTATGATGTTGAGGTTTGCATCGTCAGAATGCAACGAAAATGCATTATTTTTAATTTTTCAATTAATTTTTGGCCGATTCAACCTATGAAAGTCACGCAAAGTTTTTTATGTATTACAATTAGAGATTTACGTTCGTTAATTGCCGTTAATTGTCGAAAAAAGGCTTTGGATAATGATAAAAATAAAGGAGTAAAAATTAACAACAACAACAAAAAATCGTTGCATTCCAACGCTGCATATTTCAACGTCATCGACAACATCCGCCCAACCCGTTTAGAAGACCGTGCCATTTTTAAAGATTAATAAAAAATACCATGTAACAGCCAAAAGTAGTAACAAAACATACCCTAAGTCTCAAAAATGGTAAAGAAATATTTCCTTTAAGGGGCCTTCTCACTTTAGAAGCTAAAAAAGGCTATTTCCTTGAATTTTTTTGATAGGATTATATTATAGATATTGATATAAAAGTTGTTACACATAATAAATATACATTCGAAATACATGTTTTTTTAATGTATTTATTTAAGTCACTATTTATAGACGAAAATGGTAGTTAAAAAAATGTGATAAAAAATTGTAGGTCTGCGCTGTTGATGAAATGTGGGATATGGATCATCCGAAACAAAAAACTCAAACGGTTTTAGATTCAGTATATTAATGACTATAGCGCATATCATGCGATTTTTTATATATGCAAAAACAACAAAATGGCGGACATTTTTCGAAACAAAAAAAAAACCGGTTTTTTCACCGTTTTCAGCAAAAAAATAGTAGATCAAAATTTTTGAAAATTCCTGATATGCGCTATAGATATAGTTGTAAAGAATATGTGGTTGAAAGATCATGAGGATCGGTTTAGTAGTTTCGAAGATTTTATCAACAAGCCGTCGAAAAACGTTGTTTCGAGACAAATGCGTTTAAAGATTGTTTGGGTTACGTAAATTCATGAAAAAAATGTTTTTTATGTATTTCGAAAGTGTATTTATCAAGTGCAACAACTTGATATCAATATCTATAATGTAAACCTATTTTTAAAATTCATGAAAATAGCATTTTTAAGCATCTAAAGTGAGAAGACCCCTTAACCCTTCCTTGACAAACTTATATTTGGCCACGGCTGTCACACACTGGGTCAATTTGACCGGGATAGTACTTCATCCCCCTCCCCCGAACAACCCTTCGATCAGTATTTATTGAAAAAAATCCGGGATAAACTTTTAACATTTCTTAATATGTCTGCATAATTAAAATTCGAAAAATAAGAAATCAAATTGTTGTAAAAAATTATTGAAGACTTTCAGTTTTGGGCAAGTGAGAATTTTATTTCAAATTCGTCGGAGTCAAAATGACCCAGTGTGTTAGGGGTGAAATGCAGTAAGAATTTTCAAAAAATCGATTTTTTTACATTTTCTTGAAGTATGTTTCGAAAATATTCCCTGAAAATATCAAACCAATCCGATGAATAGTTTCCGGGAAATCCCATAATTAGTGAAGGCAGAATCCTTCGAAGACAACGACAAATTGATATTTAGGAAGCTTCCACATCGGCAGAAGCCCAATTGTATGGGTCAGGAACTGATGATTCGATGTAAGTAATTTTTTACTTAATATTTCTACACATAAATCAAGTATAAAATGGGAAACTCTTTCAGAAATTTTCAAAAATGTATTACTCAAAAACTATGAACGTTAGCAAAATTTTATAAAAAATACTTTCGTTTTAAAATTGTCCAAAATGTTTTAAAAAACACAAATTCATCCCAAAAAACTTTAATTTTTTGAAAAATTAAAAAACCACTCGTTGGATTTTGATGAAATTTGGTGTGCTTATTGATAGCTTCAAAAATTAGTCCTTAATCGAAGGATTTTCATTTTTGTTAGAAAATTTCTATTTTTTTTAACAATAAACGAACGATTTTTTGGTCGAAAATCGAAAGTTATCTGTCGAAAGCCGCCATTGTGTTAATTAAAAAAAAAAAGCTTCGATTAAGGACTAGATTCATTATTGAACCAATGATTTTTTTTGGTTTCTTGATTCCAGGTGATCAGGTAAAATTTTATGATGGTCACCGCAAAGTACTACATGCCGAAGGGGGTTCGACAAAGATGGCGATATTTTCATGAATAATCAATATTTTTCGTTGAAAATTTGTACAAGTCAAGTTGAAATATAACATAAAAAGTCTGTGTAACCACTTCTGTAAAACAAACTTAATTACTATAAAAAAAAAATTATTGAACATACTCGTTTTTTCACGCTTCTGACTGCATTCTCCCCTTAATGAAGGGTAAAAAAAATCATGGAAATCAGCAATTCCTTTCTGACCTATGGTATTTTCCCCCTTAAGGATTACTGACGAATTATGGAATCGTGCTCTCATCCGCGATCCAACTTTACTTACGTTCGCTCTGCCGTACATAGTTTCCGCGTTGAAGTATTTGCCGAGATTCAAGACGGGCAATTTTTCCCTCAATCGAGCGACCGGCAAGAGCGCTTTGTTCGCCGCTGCCCCGGATTCGTTGAAACTCGTCGTTGGTGCGGTGCCCATTCTCTTGAAGATTTTCCGCAAGATGGACGGCATATTCTGCAGATTCAGGGTCGACGGCATCTTCTGCATCTTCGTCGCGAGCTTCTCCTTGTCCATTACGGATTGGCTCAAAGTTCCGGCCTTTTCCTGCGCACAGATATGGATGCTATAAAACATTAAGGTGAAGAGCTGGGGCAGTCACCAATACAGTGTTGGCTGAAGCTAATTACTTGAAATTTGGACAGTAGGTTGCTTTTGTGACGTAAGCACCCACCAAGGAATTTTTTCGAAATTCAACCCTTAAGGGGAGAAAAGCGGTGGCAAAGTATAGAAGTTGAAAAAAAATCTTATCGGATTTACTTGAAATTTGGCATTCGTGCTTTTTGCCACAATTGATGAAACACGTATTTCAGTGTTTTTAGAATTTCAACCCTTAAGGGGAGAAAAGGGGTGGCAAAGTTTGTATGTACGGAAAATTAAAAAGATCGGGTCAAATTTACTGGAAACTTTGTGTTACTGCTCCTAGACACAATTAATGAAATTTCAGCGATGTTGAAAATTCAATCCTTAAGGGGAAAAGGGGGTAGCAAATTTTGTACGGTAAAAGAAATGTCTGTTCGGATTTACTTGAAACTTAGTATTAATGCTCTTCAACACAATTCTACGTGATCCTTAAGGGGTTACACCTAGTTGGCAGCACCAAATTGAAATTTTGGAGGCATTTAGAGGTAATAAATTACATTCTATCTACGTATATACCTGAGGTAAAACTTTAAACGCGTTTTTCTCGGAATGACTTTTTCACCGAAATTTCGACGATCACTTTCGTTCGGCGACCATTTTTTCAAAAATCATTATTTTATTGAATCCTTCTATTAAAGACTAGATAATACGGTACAAAAACTAAATTCATTTGGTTTTTTTATTTCAGACGATTTGTTCCCGAGCAGGAGTGGTCACCGCGAAGGACCTTTTTTGCACAGCGGTCTGTGCAATTTACTGCATCTCCGGCGTTTATAAATATTTCACAATAAAAAAATTGTCAAAGATACTTGAAATGATACTATGAAAAAAAACAAGTTAAAAAGCTGCACCCATTTCCCGAAAAGCATTCACGTCAACACCGCTTTTTTCCGGCCGCGAACTAGGTGTAACCCGTTAATGAAACATTTAAGGTAATCCGATTGCTTCACACTAGTCATACCACTGATCATACTTGAGACTTGTACAATGTATATTTTTAACCTATGCAAAAAAAATAATTTGTAACCAAAATTTTCCATGCGTAAACTGTCGAATGAATGGTCACATTTAATTAGAAAAATGAAGAAATAATTATTCCAACGATTCGCGCAGTATTTCTAGGTTTGATATTTGGCAACATTGGTTCTATCTCCGTCTCTTTTTACTCAACCAGGCGAGTTTAACCTCCATGCTTTTCAACGTCGATCTGTCAAAACAATGTCAGGTGCGGGAAGTATAAAGTATTGTATTCGGGCAACGACTGGTGAAAAGCGTGGAAAATTTATGTCGGCGAAATATGTCGGTTAAAAATGAAATATGCGTGGAAATTCGAATGAGTGAGATGAGGTTAGGACTACAGTCAGCTGCTGCCTTGCTGTCACGTCTCTTTATCGTAGCAAGTGGTAATAAATCCAATACCGGAAGTTCAAATTAAACTTGATATTACATAAAAATTAGGTCGATAAGCGTAATTTTTTCTGAGAGCACTGGATTACTACAAGTGTTAAGTATGTAAATCTGATTATTTTTAAGAATCTGACGGATTCCCACTATTATATACACTTTTGTAGCGACCGGAAATGGGGTTTTTGTATGTCGTCTCGGAATTCCTTCACAAAAATACGCAATTTTAATATTTCTTTTCTCTGTAATTAGGTCGATAACCGACCCTGAAATTTTACAGAGACGATTATTAATATATTTAGTGAAACTCGAAAAAAATGAAAATCCTATGGATTGAAGCCTGGCGATAGGACTACCTTAAGAGCGTTGTACAATTCGATCATGGCGCTTGTAATTTTTTTCCCGTAATTCGCAACGACTCCCTGAAGATCCTTGACGAAATTATCAGCGGCCTCGTTCTTCCGCAACGTATTTATCACGTTTTCCGTGATTCCCCGGATCATCGCCATTCTTGCGTCCATGTACTTGACGAAACTTTGGACCTCCTCGGCCGTGATTATGCGCGTCCGCAGTTTGTTCCTCATTTCGACGATGCGCTTGATCTTCTGCTGCGACAATTTTTCCACCTCATTTTTGTACTCGAACAACGAGGCGGTTAACTTGGCCAACTCGTCCTTCGACAGAGTTTTCAGCTGCTTAAGATCGTTCGCCACGAAATTGGAAATCTTCTTGCTTATCGTCTCGTAGAGGTCCTTTATGGTTTTTTCGGCGATCGACAGCAAAGAGCCGATATTGCCGTTCGAGGACGTTGGTACAGCGGTGGATTTCGAAGATTTTGCAGCCTCGATATTCTTGACGGGATCCGCCATTCTATCGGGCCCTTCGTTCGACCTTGTCTGTGGATTACAAGAACTTTTGCGCTTTGAATCGCGATCCGTTGTTTCTTTTGGTTTCTCGTCAGATTTGTCCTCCATCGAGATTGCCACACAACCTCGTGACCGAAACGTCACGATCAATTTTGAGCTTGCAGGTTGTTTGGGTTTGTCGTATCGATCTTGCGAACCGCTACGGGCTTCATTGCACACTTTGTTAACGGAGACTTTGTCCTTGGAGTGCCATATTTCAGGTCACATTTTATTTTTTTTTAAAGGAAACGAGTAAAGCTTTTTGAGTGCGGTTTTTTTCTTGCTTTTATTCATGATATACAGAACGTTAAAAAAAATTTTTTTTGAAAATAAAATAAAAATGGCGGCCGTTGCAGCTCCGCGAAAACAGGTCCTCAAATCGCGGGAGGTAAACTGCTGACATCACTGCCCCCTCTTTGTTGATCTGAAACACAAATTCAAAGCATATTATCAATCTGTGACCCTTTGGTCATGGAATGACGGATGGGTTTTTCGTTTAGTACAAATTTCGGAAAATGGCGGCAATTTAAAAAAAAAATAGAATTTTCGCGTTTTTTTTCGCATAAAAAGATAAATAATAAATGCAAAAATGTATCTATCGAAAAAAACGATCCGTCATTCTGTGAAGACGTATTTTCTGAGTATGCTCTCCAAATTTCAGGTCGATATGTTAATTACAGCGGTCAGGAGAATGTCAGCCATTTTTAAAAACGTGTTTTCGAGAAAAACGCCTTTAAAGTTTTATAATGTGTTTACACAAACGTGTTTATAATTACCGCTAATCGGCAATGCCTGGTCCATAGAGGCATCCCTCCTCTTCTTCTAGCTCCTCATGTTGAGCTCAAATTGATTTTTTGAAAATTTCAAGGACAAAGTCTCCCTTAAGGGGCTTGGCTACTGTGAAAATGACGAATACTCGTTCGGCGATTACGGAAGCTCAAATTAAAGAGGAACGTCCATTATATGGTGCAGGAAACGCAGATTACGACGATTATGCAGATTATGATTACGACGGAATTGCTGGTAAATTTTTAACGCGTTTATCAAAACGGTGTACACGATTTCTCAACATCGAACGAACGGATTGTCTTGAAATTTCGTACACTTATTCAGTGTAATAGTAAATTAGTCTCGACCGACGGTTTTCTTCTTAATGTTTTTTTTTCATTACTTATTAACAACGTCATTTTTTCTCTAAAAATCGAAAATAAAATATTCAAACTTTTTTTTGATGATTGAAACACGTTAAGGCAAAAGCTCGCTCAAGTCTTAATCAATATTATCTATTGTAAAAAAAAAACTCGTTTTTTTTAGTCAGATCATCCGGGTGGCCAAAATCGAGTACACGGTTGAGCGCCCCACGTTCAAAGATCCTTCGCGAGATTGTTTATAACTTCAATTATTGATATTGTTAAATGAAATTTGGTACACAACTATGTAAGGGGTTAGGCCACAGTAACAGGTATAAAATCATGTGCGGATTTAACATTTCTTTTTCGTACGAAAAAGTGATTCACTCATAAAATTAATTACACATCTATTTAGTATGAATACCAAGCTGTTAGAAAACATTTTTTCGATGTACAAAATGGCCGACTACTCGAAACTTCTCGAAACAGCTTTTTTCCAAACGGCGTGACAAATGACTTCAACAATTTTCACTCGATTTACTTCAAATTTAAAAGTTATGTTCGTAATTGCATTTCGCAGAGAAATACGTACGGAATTTCTGATTAATCGAAAACTTTTTATTTTATGAGCAGTTTATGAGCAGTTATAACGAAATTTTTCACTGAAAATTCATTTCCTAAGTTCAAATACCTACTACTTTTGAATAAAACAATATTTTTTAAATTCCGTATGTACTTCTCTAGGTATTCTAATGTAGATTGACGAGAATTTTTGTTTTTGTTCTAGGTAAAAAATTGTGGACGCTAAATGTCACGCCGCGGAGCGCCTAAAGAAAAGATAACAAAAGAAAATATTAGTAGACGGCCATTTTGTACATCGCAAAAAAATATGTATATTTTGTAACAACTTGACATTCATACTAAATAATGTGTGATTCATTTTATGGGTGAATCACTTTTTCATACGAAAAAATTGTTAAATTCGCACATGATTTTATACTCGTTACTGTGGCCTAACCCTTTAAGGAGTTTCGGGACAAACAACGAAATGTTACCATTTGCTTCTAATTTATACAGTAAATGATTTGTCATATGCTGAATGCACTCTCCGAATTTGGAATCGATCGTCTACACCGTTTCTTTATGATTTGCAATTGAACAAACACTTTTAGCATAGGGAGATGCCTATGATCAGATAATATAAGGAGTACATTATGACACTGATGACAAAATTGTCATGATGTACTGGGTGATTTGACGGTTTTGCATAACATTTTCAACATTTTTTAGGACTACAGTCAGCTGTTGTCCTGATGTGGCGTCTCTTTATCGTAGAAAGTGGTAATAAATCCAACGCCGGAAGTTCAAATTAAACTTGATATTACACAAAAATTAGGTCAATGAGCGTAATTTTTTCTGAGAGCACTGGATTGTTGACTATTGACTACAAGTGTTGAGTATGTAAATCTTATTATTTTTAAGAATCTGACGGATTCCCACTATTGTGTACACTTTTGTAGCGACCGGAAATTGGATTTTTGTATGTCGTCTTGGAATTCCTTCACGAAAATACGCAATTTAAAGGGGCCAGTCCACTTTGGAGCCACGAAATAAAATTTCATCAAAAAATAAAAAAATGGCGGATGAAAGACGAAAAAAGTAAAACGCGTTTTTTCGCAGTTTTTCGCAAAAAAAGAGTCAAAATCAAAACTTTAAAACCATCTAGGGTCATCTTGTTGCAAATCATATTAACAATATGTGGATCAAATTTCAAGAGAATCGGTTTATTACTTTTAGAGATCCGATGGAGCTAGATTTTGAAAACGTTGTTTCGAGAAAAACGCGTTTGAAGTTTATACTATGAAAAACTCTTACCTAAACTCAATCGGCAATTCCTGCACCGTACAAAATCTCTTCTGATTGCTCATCATCGTCGATTACTTCGAGCCTTGCATGCTTTCGATTTTTCGAAATTTTCAAAGTGGACTGGCCCCTTAATATTTCTTTTCTCTGTAATTAGGTCGATAAACGACCCTGAAATTTTAGAGACGATTATTAATATATTTAGTGAAGCACAAAAAAAAATTATGAAAATCCTATGGATTGAAGCCTGGCGATAGGACTACCTTAACATTCAAATTTATTTATCAGTAAATTCTATATTTCACTGGAAAAAAAAGACTAGTTGTAGCGGAGGCGTTCAGTAAAAACTAGTTTTCACTAGTTAAAACGTGTTTAACCCTTTCAGTCACAGTGAGGCCGCTACGGCCCCACCCTTTAAAAAATCACCTCAGAGCTCTAATATTGAACCAATGCCTCTGAAAATACGGATCTAGGGTTTTTTGAGTCGCTGATCACGAATATAAGATCAGATTTTGAAAATTCAAAATGGTGGATCCGATATAGTCGATCCAACTGGGCAATGTAATAATAAAAATTTCAATCATATAAAATCCTACTTTATCAGGAATATTCCTTCAAATATACATTAGAAATAAATATTTCAGTTAATTTGAGATCATTCTGCAACCAAAATAATTTATGACTGCAAAATTAAAATCCGTGGTTCTTCATCACTATCATTGATGTAGAACCACGGATATATGTGTGTGTGTGTGTGTGTGTGTGTGTGTGCGTGCATTAAATTTTGAAAATCTAATGCCGGATTCGTGATCAGTGACCCCGAAAACCCCTGAGTGCAAAGTTTTAGAAGAATTAATAAGTATTTGGAATTTCACGTCCGCCATATTGGATTCGCCATTTTGAATTTTGAAAATCTAATGCCAGATTCGTAATCAGCGACCCCGAAACCCCCTGAGTATAAAGTTTTAGAAGAATTAATAAGCATTTGGAATTTCACGTCCACCATATTGGATCCGCCATTTTGAATTTTGAAAATCTAATGCCGGATTCGTGATCAGTGACCCCGAAAACCCCCGAGTACAAAGTTTTAGAAGAATTAATAAGCATTTGGAATTTCACGTCCGCCATATTGGATCCGCCATTTTGAATTTTGAAAATCTAATGCCAGATTCGTAATCAGCGAGCCCGAAACCCCCTGAGTATAAAGTTTTAGAAGAATTAATAAGCATTTGGAATTTCACGTCCACCATATTGGATCCGCCATTTTGAATTTTGAAAATCTAATGCCGGATTCGTAATCAGCGATCCCGAAAACCCCCCGAGCACCAATTTTCATCAAAATGGGTGCAAATGAAAAATGCATGACTGAAAGGGTTAACCTCAAAATGGGTTTTACCTGCAACACATATATAAAAAACTGGAAATAGTTGAGTGACAAGTGTGCGCTAAAAGCAAACAGGATGGGGTCGCCAAAGCCCGCAAGGGCGCAAGGATGTTAAATAAAAAATATACTTGTAAAACGTAAGATTCGTTGAACTCGTGGAAGCATTCGTGCACTCTTGCAGCACGCGGACATTCCATCGTTTATTGCTGTAGCGGTGTACCAAGGAACTGTGTGACTCGCAGTTACCGATCAAATATACAATACGTTTCGACACAGTCGCGAGAACTTTCATATCCTATATTAAGTTGCAGGTATCATACATGAGCTACAAAAGAAGGGGCAGAGTCAAGCATACTTTGCAGTGGAGCTAGTGGCGAAAAAACCTTACCGCGAATAAACTAGTAACTAATAGTCAATATCGATCAAACGAGTAAAAAAAGAAAAAGGAAACGTACACAGCTCGATAGCAAGATCCCCCTCCTGAACAAAAACCAAAAAGTCAGACATTAATCTTTAAAAAAAACGGAAAACAATGCGCGTCTCGTGTTTGAGCAATGATTTGACGCCCGACGGGTAGGTATCGATACAAGGACGAGCTGAGATCACTGGAGATCGCTATGTCGATGCGAAATTCGGGCGAGTACTTGACCGAAACTTTGCACCGATCACAGAACTTTTCTATGAAAATTGCGACGCTTGCTCGATGTACCCCCATGTATTTATAAGCGTGAAAAGGTCGAACAGCACTGTAGAGTGCTCGGGGAAAATCCGCTCCCTCGACGCTCTCATCACCTCATCGCGCTCGATTATGTTCAGCTTGCGAAGAATTCGCAGTGCACTCTTCAGTGGAACGAGATCGATAGCGTCACCGATTTTCCCGCTGATATCTCTCGGAATACTGATGGAAGATCTGCGTCAAAGAGATTTTTAAAAAAGTACACGTTAGTCGCGGGGCTGTTGAGGTGAAATTGAGAATACCCAGCTGCCTTCGTTCTAGGCTTAAGGATGTATGGCAACTAAGTTATTTACTACTGTTCGAATTGAAACTCACTGATATTGTAAAGGAAAATATCGAGAACTTTTTGAGATTAAAAAAACAAAATTTGCCCACGTGAATGCTGAGATAAACGAATTCAAAGTTGGGTCATTTAACACGGGGAACATAGGCCTGTACGTCCAAAATTCCCTTTACATTGGCAAAAAAGGTATTTCCGGAGTACGCTTTTGTAAAAAAAACTTTTGTGCGGTATCGCTGTAATATGCATGATACGTTAAAAAAAAATCGACATGTGCCCATATATTTTGCGAGATATTGCGAGTTAAATGGGACCGTTTTCGTATTTCTTTAGCTCGTATGTCGTAACCACGACAACGTCAGGGAAAACATACATCAAATCAGCAACTAAATTTGCAGTTAAAAATTGAAAATTCTTCTTTCTGTACCGCATGTTTTACTTTGAGCTGTGGTAAATCTCCTTTTTAGCTTTAATGAATACTACAATTATTTTATTTAGTCTTTAAATGCGATTTTTGCAAATTGCATAATCAGTTCTGTAACGACTCTGCAGTAGCTGCCATACATCCTTAAGGGGGGACATACCTTTAGGCGAGGGAAAAATTTGCTGATTTTCATGATTTTTTTTTAAACGAAAGTCTAATTCATGACCCTAAATGTTTTCGACAATTTTTAAATGACGGATTTTTCATTGTAAAATGTAGCAATTTTTTCGGAAAATTCAATCTATTTGTTTGAAACATTTTTCACTTTTTCTTGGTTCATATTCTGCGGGTTCGGTTTTACCTGTCGAGTTCTTTAAACATGGACGAATTATCGGACCGGCCGATTCTCAGGAACGGTATGGGGACTCTCTGTATAGTGAGAATCTTTAGCACCGTGTCCGGCGAATTATTCGTGAACGCAGGTGCAAATTCTTCGAACGCAATCCATCCCTGGCTCTTGTAGATTATCAGAAAGACGAAGCGATTTGTAATCTCTGCGAAGAAAAATCGGGGCAAAGGTCAATGAGGATGCCCGAAGCAACTGAATCTCGAGTAAATGTCAGAAACGTTTTTCCCTCCCAGAGATCGTAAAAACTATTTTTTTATCGGCATCTTCTTTAACGCGGCGCGAAAGATCGGCAATTTAAAAAATTCAACCTTTACGTATACACCGCAGGCAAAAAGTTTGGAAACATCGGACGACTTTGAAGCTTTAGTTTTTCTAAAAGAATGGTCTGTTTTTTTAAATCAAACTTCCCTCTTGATATTGAAGTTCGCATCGTTGGAACGCAACGAAATTTTAGGGCCCGGAACATTTTCTTTGGTAAATTTGGCCCATGGAAAATACTCAAACGTTTTTCAGGATTCTTATGAGAAATCTATAGCACACATTTGCAGGATAAGATTTTGGATGATGAACATGAGGAAATAAAAATTAAAAAAGAATTCTCGTTGCGTTCCAACGATGCGAACTTCAACATCGTCTTTCCTCTGGATATTTTATTTTAAACCCAATAGTTTTCGAGCGCATTTTCGAGAACGGCAAAAATGTTCAGTGCTGTATCACCTCACAGAGAAAAATCAGAAAAGCATTTTTTTAAGGGCGCATTAGATTTAAATGTCGGTCTTTTCGAATTTCTCTGGGAAGAAATTCCCATCGTCAAAGCCTAAAAAACGACACGCGAGTTTCCGTGACTAGGAAAATAGCGAGAAAAAAAAACAGTTTCGACGCAACCAAGTAAATACAAAAAAAAGTCGCGGAAAATAAGAAAAACGGAGATTGTTTTTTTCGGTTTCAAATACTATCGCGATCTTTTCGTCCTGATCGAAAAATGAGAAAGTCTTGCATACTTTTAGCCTTCAGTGTACTAGTAAACAGTTTTTTTTTATCAACAAATCAAGCAAAAAGAGGGTATCAAAGCTTGTATCGTTAGGAGGCAACGAATATATGTTTTCTTTCCCTATTACCAAATTTGTTTCGTCCATTTAGGCTACAAAAATCACTGGAACATTTTTTAAGATCCCTATCAGGGTTCCATAACCTAAACTTGGCAAAAAAAGAGTTTAGATTGTAATGCAGGGTTGTTACGCATTATTGACTCAGAAATTCCCTGACTTTTCCATGTTTTCCGTAGAGGTTTTGCGAAAAATCCAGGTTTTGCAAATTACCCAGATTAGGGTCACATAAAGAACACTTTGTTTTCATCAAATATATATATTTTCAAGTTAAAAGCCACAAGTTAAGGCCTTAGGCCACTCTAGAGGCCGAAAAAATAGGCTTTTTGGGTTTTTTTTTTCTCAGAAAAACTACAAAATGAATCGAGATTACAAAAAAGGGTGTTTATCATACATATCAGTGACTGTATACAATAATTTTTTGAAGCCATTAATTTCAAAATGGCGGTTGTGCAGCTTTTATCTGAAAACTGCATTTTTTAAGTTGGCCGGCAACATACCTCAGACAATTTTCAACCGATTCACTTGAAATGTTGAATATATCTTGAAAAATACATTGTCTATGGACGTACAATTTTTTTTTATATTGCATAGTTCATTTCTTGTTAACGATTTTTTAGGAAAATTTTTGGAAAGTGACAAATTTGCCTAAAAAATCGTCAGATAATTGTTAATAACAATTGAACTATGCAATATAAAAAAATCCTACGTACTTCCATAAACAATGTATTTTCCAAGATATATTCAACATTTCAAGTAAATCGGTTGAAAATTGTCTGAGTTATGTTTCCGACCAACTTAAAAAATGCGGTTTTGAGATAAACGCTGCACAACCGCCATTTTGAAACTAATCGCTTCAAAAAAATTATTGTATACAGTCACTGATATGTATGATAAACACCCTTTTTTGTAATCCCGATTTATTTTGTAGTTTTTCTGAAAAAGAAAATCCCCAAAAAGCCTATTTTTTCGGCCTCTAGAGTGGCCTAACCCCTTGAGTCTCGTTTCACCCATACTACTATTTGTAATCATTACAAACTATACGAGAAATATGATATGCCTAGAAATAGCAATGAATCACTTTTGTGAAAAAAAAAACATCACATTCTTAACCAACTTGAAAAAACAATGAAAATTCTCAATTCGATCCTTCTATTAAAAAATTATGTTGAACTGGATAACATAATTTTTGTTTTAAGTGCAAATATATGGAAACATTAAAAATTAAAATATTTTTTTTTTAACTGAAATTCGAAGAATAATTTAAACATTGTAAAGTAAAAAAAATACATTCCAAGCAAATACAAAACCTGTTGTTTATTATAAACAGAAATTTGTATGCCGGTGACAATAAATAAAAAATAAATATAAACATTTTTCTATAATAAGGATGATGTGGTTGTGTATCGACAGATCGAATGCAAATGAATCAAGAGACACGGCAGCGTGTCGACGTCAATAAAAAGAAAATGTGAGCACCACTGTCACGGACGACGAATACGCCGCGGCTCTTTATACAGTAAGATGGGCTTTAGCAGACGACTTTTTAATTTAGAATCGACATTACGCGAAAACGCGGCGACGAATCGAAAATCTAATGACACTTTACCAATTAAATTCTATTTTTTGCTTTCGATATTTTTTTGGGCCGAACTTTACAGTAAATTATTTTTCGGTTTTTTAATTTTCCATGTTTGGCACTGACATAACTTTTTCTGTATATTATGAAGTATAATACAAATATTAAAAATAAACAAAAATATTTATTTGTGTACTGTTCAGTTTTGTTGTCAAGTCGGTTTCATTTTTCGTAATTTTTCCAAAAAGGAAATTCTGACAAAACTCCAGAGAATTTCCAAAATTCCCTGACTTTTCCCTGACTATTTCAGGAGGAAATAAATTCCCCGAGCTATCGGTTTCCCCTGTTTCCCATATGCGTAACAACCCTGCAATGACAATAAAGAAATGATAAAATAAAGGAGGAATATTCATTGTATCTCAACGATGCAAACTTCATGACCCGTTCCCGTTTGTAGGAAGTTCCGTGGATAGTTCTCGTGATCTGTTCCCCGTGTACTTACGAGTCTTCCTAATGTCCCAATTTCTTGGTCCGAGTTCTTCGAGTGAATGTCGCGGCATTGCGTCACCGCCGACCGAGTTTTCCCGTCCAGAGGGATTTTCTCGCGGCGTCTCGGCCGGCCGCGTTGGCTCAGCATCGCGCCCCGTCGCGTCATCGCCGTTGACCCTCGACTCATCCGAGCTCTGGGAAGCGTTACCGTTCTGTACGAAGCCAATGGAGTCCTCGATCGCTTGGGACCATTCCAAGGGTGTAGCTTGGCCGCGACTGGGGGCAACCTCGCACGTGGTTGTTGCTCCGTCAACAGCAGGAGCATTGGAGCTGTAGTTGAGCCACGACTCGACGTTCATTCCTTTCGATCTGACCAGTTTTTCGCGTTCTCTAACGATCTGATAGATCTGATGATTCTTCTCGTTCCACGAGGTGGCCTCGTTCTGGTTGTTATCGTACACAACCGGCGGGGATTCGTAGTGGCAAGGCGTTTGAGGCTCGATTCTCCCGCCCGCCAAATTCATCGTCTCGTGGTACTTCCGGGGCGGACTTCCGGCCGTTTTAGCCGACGCCATTGCGGACACGTCGTATCTGAAGGGATTCGTTTCGGGAAGTTGAACGAGCGGTGATTCGCGGCACTTTTCCACGATCGACGGTGCGACCATGCGGCCGTAGAAATTCTTCGCGCAATCGGCCAGTGAATCCTCGAATCTCTGTCGCGGCGGAAGTGCCGGCGGTTTCTTCTGAGGAAGCGGCGGAGGTTCCTGCGGGGCGTCGAGACTCTTCGAGAAAATATTTGTCTCGGCGTTGACGTTGGGAATTCGTTCGGAGTTCGGCGTCGATCGAAGTGGCTCGAGGATTCCGTTGCACTTTGGGAGCGTTTCAATGTCTCCGGTAGGCGACGTACAGTGGCTGTAAGTCTCGCCCGGTACGTTTGAGTTCTCATCGACGATCAACGTGGGCGATTTTTTTTCGCCACTCGTCTCAACCTCGACGTTTGTTCTTGCGTTCGTGTCGGTGAATTCTCGCGTCGAATGTCGCGCGTTCGGCGAGTTTTGGAAATTCGGCAAAATCTCGTTGTCCCACAGTCGGCTTGTGCGCAAAACTTTCACGAGATCCTTGAAATCCTCGACGACCTCGGCATTAACGGCGTAATTGTTCTTCGCGTGTATCTCGAGGTCGGACTTCAATCGTCTCATCGACAATCTCATACAATCGTTCATGTGGCGCTCAATCTCGACTGTGTGCTCGGCACTGTTCCTCGCAAACGTGAGACTCGACAGCAGCTGCGACTCGTCCTCCTCGACGATCGCGCTCAGCATTTGCTGTCCGGGCTGCTGCTGCTGCTGCGTCGGCCCGTAAAAACTCGGATCCATCGGTTGGTCGTACGGTGCATCGTTCATGTCAACCGTTTCACCCTGGAGAAGCACCGAGAAGTAGACAAACTTGTAGTGAAAACGGACATTGCGTTATCTCTGGAGGAGATAACGATCGGTTATCGCGCCAATATCGATCGAGTGTAACAACTTTTTTCGAACTCGCGATATCGACGCGATCGGCTACGCGTCATTAGCTATCGTACGCCATGTCGACCGTCAATCATCCCAATCGAAATTCATCCAGTGGGTTCACCGGATATGGACGTTTTTTTATCGCTATCCGGGTATTTCGACGGACTCGTCTCGTTGACGCAAAACTTCGGCTCGAACGTTTCATTCGTTAGTTTTACGCACCGATTTTCTTTTTTGCACGTAGATACGGCCTATCAAAGTTCAATTTCGAAATTTCGAAACTTTGAAAAAATATATATTCAAATCTAGACAATAAATCGGGTTCTTGGGAAAAATCTTGAATCCAGAGACAGTTAATAACCTCGCTGAAACATTGACAATAAAATTCAAGCTCAATTCGCGATTTCTCGTAAGAATATTTGCCGAATCGCCCGGATCTTGATGTATTTACCCCCTCAAAATCGACGAAGTGGAACTTTAATCGTACGTGTGTGCATCGAAAACAAAATCGGTATCCTTCAACGCTCGGTCCCCCTTAAGACCACTCCAGATATATGTGTTGATAAAGAAATGCCTTCCTTCTTGGTTCGACAAAAGCATTATTTTATTTGCAACATACCGGCGAATATACAAACCTAGAGGTTTTTTGAAAATTAAAGAAAAAAGCAATAAAAATAACGTTCCTTTCTGTGTATTAAAAAAAGTGGCTATCAAAGACGTAAAAACACGGAGACGCGTCACGATCTCAATTCAGGGACCAGTAGATTGCTCAGATCTGTTTCTACCCGACACGGACTTGCCTGAATCAAGGCACGTCGTGAAATCGTCTACGGGGTCGTGGCAATGCAGCATGCGAGAAGCGATTATATTTCTTCCTCTCTGTTTGGGTTCTATCGGATCAGAAATCAAAAAGCTACGATCGCGACAAAGTGTTTGGAAAAATGTCAAAGATTGCTTCGTTGTACCCAACGAAAATACTTTTCCCTTGGTCTTCCATCTTTATTTTAAGTATCAGCCGACAGTTTTTGCCTCAGAGACGATAATTTGTGCATTAAAAAAAAAATCGTTCCTCACAACGATGCAAGCTTGAAGATGTTGCTTTTTGCTCAACGTTAAAACCGCGGCGACGTTAAAAACGCTTTTTTGACAGTGTTCACGAGAGAACCCCTGGAACCGTCGGATCTTCCGCTGGAGGAATTGCCCTCTGAAGTGGCGAAAGCTTTGCTCGTATTCAAAATATTCGGCTTTTGAATTTCCCTCAAAATCGGATAAGGCGTTATACTCGATTGGCCGTTTTCCCCGATGGGGTTTAGTGGCCGAAGTTCCGCAGTCTCCTCGTCCGAGATGGAGTCCTCGTCGGGATCGATAAGCGGCTGTCTGTCGTCGGACAAATTGCGAGAAGCCGGTGCATCGGGAGATTCCGCGGAAGAGTCGCGTTCCGCGAACGTCGAGTCTCTCGTGCGATTCGAACGTCCAGTCTCGTCCATGACGCGATACTTGTGCTCATTCTCGACCGCTTCATCGTCGATTTTGCCTCGAGAGCAGTCGCTCGACTCGCTCAAATTTCGTCGGCTGGCGTCGAGAACTCTGGGGCCGCACCAACCGTCCCACGTGTCCGCGTCGGACTCCATGTCGACATCGTCCACGATCGGAGCAGCCTCCGTCGATCTCACGCGCGACTCTTTGGGAATTTCGGCAAGTCGCGCACGATCGTCTTCGCGATCGTCCAGCGACGAATCGACAGCCGATTTATCGAATATCGCCAGCTGCTCGTTTTTCTCGTTAATTATCTCGAGATTCGAAATATTCGACGAATCCATCTCGCGCTCGCGCTCCTCGTCAGCGGCTGAGAGATCGTCGGCACCGAGTTCCGAGTTGTTGCTCGGAGTGAGACGCGAGGCGATGAGATTGAACAATTGTTGGTTGCGCGGCCGTATGCGAGCTGTCTTGAGCCAGGCGTTTATGTCCCTCGTAGAATTTCCTGCCCGAATGTCATCGCCCGCGCTCGCGCGCGAATCATCGCTCGTGGTCAATTTTTTCCGCGTCGTCGACGAGCCTTCAACGGCTTTGGTATCCACCGATTCGCCGCGCGTCGATCGTTCCGGAACGTGTCGCGAATTGTGCGAGCCATTGTCGTTCGATCCAGCGGGCTCGATCGGATCGTTCGATTCGGAAGTTCCCGTGGAAGGCGCGAGGCTCATTTCCGCCAGAGATTCCGACGACGCCTTGCCGACAATTCCCGTCTCTTCGTTGTTTCGGTCCTCGTTCGACGAATTCGCCAGGTCGGCGATCGTCGCTCTCATCAGTTCCAACAGGCTGCTCGGGATGAATAACTTCGTGGAGCCTCGCCGATCCTCGCTCAATTTGTTCGTCATCGTCCTCAGCCAAGGCTTGAAATCACCTCCGGACTTGATGTTACCGTCGGGCACGCAAGTGAGATTGGAATTCTCGTCGCCACCGCTGACGATCTCGTTGGCGATTTCGACAAAGACGCTGCTCGCCTTGGGAAGCTTCGAGGGCGGTTTTGCCATTGGCGACTCTTTCGTTATCGTCCGCCCAGGCGCGTCGCTCCTTTTTGCAGGATGTGGCGCGCTTGGAGCCAACGGGCGAACGTTCAACGGCACGTCCTTACGCTGTTCCAATTTCGCGACATTGTTCTCCGGGGGTTTCAGGCGCGCGCGAACTTCCGACCAGTCGATGTGCTCCATGCGGCCGTGCCCGCCGAGCCTGCTGCGAAGCGTGCCGAATTCGGTCAAAGTGGCCCCGTCGACGTCCGCCAGGTGCAACGGAAGTCCAATCGAGCGATCGGCACTTGCATCCGCGGTCAAGTCCTCGTTGGATCTCCCCTCGAGGACGTCTTCGCGGACCATCTTCGTCGACTCGTAGCATCTCATGAAAAGTTCTCTGCGCATGCGCGGCCGCGTTTGTTTCGGCGCAAGCGCGCACGAGTCGTCAGCCTCGCGCACCGGAGGATCATCCGCAATGATTTTCCCCTCTCGACTCTCGACCGCCCGCGACTCTACGTCCTTCGAAAAACTATTCTCGCGTCCCGGCTTATCTCTAATCGGCAAAATTGACGTACTCTCGGCGGCCCTCGACTCGCGACACAATTTCAACAAAGTTTCGTAATATTTGGCGCTACGGGCGTTGTTTACGGAGGCCGACGCGACGGCGACGCTAGCCCGTGATAAATTAACATTGTTCGAGTCGCCCGACTTGGACGGCTCGCCTCTGTCGGACGATTTGAGAAAGTTGCAATCCAAGAATCGTTGAAACGGATAGTTCGGTGGCCTGATACGAACCATTTTTCCATAAATCGCCAATCCGTTCTGAACCATCCAATCGTTTATGTGGAAATCCTCCTTTTCCTCGGTGTTCGTCAGGCAAACCATCATCGAGTTGTTCTGGCGAGTGGCGACCGAGGGAGATGCAAAAAAATATTCATATAGTCCAGACGAGGACAAGCGTCGCGATCCAACGAGGACGAGCGTTTTAACGATGGTTGGAATATACGGTTTTTTAAACCGCATCGTTTAAAGAGTCTTCTCACTTTAGACGCTAAAATAGTATGTTTTCATGAATTTTTTTTTGATAGGTTTATATTGTAGATATTGATATAAAAGTTGTTGCACTTAATTAATACACTTTCGAAATACATCTAAAAAAATGTTTATGTATTTTTGTAACGCAAACAAACTTTGAACGCGTTTTTCTCGAAATAACATTTTTCGACGGCTTGTTGGCAAAATCTTCGAAACTACTGAACCGATCATTATGAAATTTTAACCACATATTCTTAACAACTATAGCTAGAGCGCATATCAAGGGTTTTTTATTTTTATATTTACTTTTTTTTGCCAAAAACGGTGAAAAACATCGTTTTTATTGTTTTTTCGAAAAATGTCCCCCATTTTGTTATTTTTGCATATATAAAAAATCGTATGATATGCGCTATAGTCGTTTACATAGTGAATCTAAAACCATTTGATTTTTTTGTTTCGGATGATCCATCTACGAGATTTCATCAACAGCGCAGACCTAGAATTTTTTAGGAAATTTTTTTAACTACCATTTTCGTCTTCAAATAGTGACTTAAATAAATCACTTTTTTTATATTGTATTTCGAAAGTGTATTTATTATGTGTAACAACTTTTATATCAATATCTAAAATATAAACCTATTTTTTTTATCATGAAAATAGCCTTTTTAGCGTCTAAAGTGAAAAAACCCCTTAATGGGCTACATCTACCTAAGTGGGTAAAAAAATTGCAGGTAGTTCTTTAGATATGTGACTTCTTCGAAAAATTAGCCTAAAATTATTATTTTTCTGCTTTTTTCTCATTTATTGGGTTATAAATGATGATATTTAGTCGGGGGAAGCTGACATTTTTCATCAACTAATTTTTTACGAGCAAAAAAATCGTTAAAAATAGTTTCGAATTTTTCATCAACTCCTGTATTCAAACCCAAACGTGGGGGGATTTATAAAAGAAAAAAAAAACATTTTAGGCTCATTCTTCAGAAATGTCTCTTATCTAAAGAATTACCGTTTAGGTAATTCTTTAGATTACTTGGATTAATTAGGGGGAAGCTGAAATTCACCCCCCCCCCCCTATGAAAGATTACGGGGTGTTGCAGTTCGCGAAAACACGTGATAAGATAGGTCATTTTTGGACATTTTGACGCCTATATTGGGAGTGGAGGGTGGGGGGTATAAAAAATGCCTTCCTGAATACAAACAAACCCAACCCCCTCCGGCGTGAGGGGGTTGTGGGTTCGTTTGGATTTGTTTGTATTCAGAAAGCCTTCTTTTATTAAACCTCCGACATTTGGGTTTGAATACAGGCGTTTTTGAAAAACTCGCAATTATTTTTAACAATTTTTTGCTCGTAAAAAAATTGTTAATGAAAATTGTCAGCGTCCCCCGACTGAATATCATCACTCATAACCCAATAAATAAGAAAATCGCAAAAAATAGTTTTGGCTCATTTTTCGGAAAAGTCACTTATCTAAAGAATTACCAAATTGCATTTCCCAAAAATATTCTTATTCGATAGTATCACCTTTTGGCTATATACCGTGAAAATTTCATTGAAATATTCCTAAAATTCATTGAGCTACAGCTTCTAACAGTCAGCGAAAAAAAATTCATCTGCCGACAGCCATTTTTTTTCGGTGTTTTTCTGTATTTTTTGGTGATTTTTTTTTTCATTATATTCACCTTCGTGTTGAAAAAAATGCGTTTCTTTTTCACCAACCGTTTCCAAGGAAAGAAATTTGGAACATGGTCATTCTTTTGGCCCTTTAGATAGACGTAATCCCTTAACAGTCAGTGATAAAAGGTTCGGGCCTTCCCAAGACGGAAACTCGATTTGCAATTCGACAAAGACTGGACAGAACTTACATCCGTGTCCATTGACGCGACCGTTGCGACGAGCGGTACGTTGGTCGCTCTGGCGACAAATTCGCACGCGACGCTCCGCGACCAGCGCGTCCCCGTCGTCGGTTTCAAGTTGTACAGTCCGCAGGGTATCGCCTGCGCCGGCAAATTCGAAAAGCTTCGGTGCAAAAAGTGTATGCACTCCGGTTGATAGCTCTTCACCGTTCCGTAATCGTAGAACATCACCTGGCAAATTCAAAGAATGACCACAATTCTTTTCAATACTTGTACATTTATTTCAACTTTTCATCTTTCATCGAATTCTTCTTTTCGATTTTGCGAAAACTTTTCATTCGTGAAATTGTTTTCTAATTTACTCGTTAAGGTAGTCCTATCGCCTGGCTTCAATCCTCAGGATTTTCATACATTTTTTTTAAGCTTCACTAAATATATTAATAATCGTCTCTGTAAAATTTCAGGGTCGTTTATCGACCTAATTACAGAGAAAAGAAATATTAAAATTGCGTATTTTTGTGAAGGAATTCCAAGACGACATACAAAAACCCAATTTCCGGTCGCTACAAAAGTGTATATGATAATGGGAATCCGTCAGATTCTTAAAAATAATCAGATTTACATACTTAACACTTGTAGTAATCCAGTGCTCTCAGAAAAAATCACGCTTATTGACCTAATTTTTATGTAATATCAAGTTTAATTTGAACTTCCGGTATTGGATTTATCACCACTTGCTACGATAAAGAGACGCGACAGCAAGGCAACAGCTGACTGTCGTCCTAATCTCATCTCACTCATTCGAATTTCCACACATATTTCATTTTTAACCGACATATTTCGCCGACACAAATTTTCCACGCTTTTTACCAGTCGTGGCCCGAATGCAATGCTTTATATTTCCCGCACCTGACACTGTTTTGACAGATCGACGTTGAAAAGCATGGAGGTTAAACTCGCCTGGTTGAGTAAAAAGAGACGGAAATAGAACCAATATTGCCAAATATCAAACCTAGAAATACTGCGCGAATCGTTGGAATAACTATTTTTTCATTTTTCTAACTAAATGTGAACATTCATTAATCAGTTTACACGTGGAGAATTTTGTTATTACAATTTTTTTTTGCATATGTTGAAAATTGTACAAGTCTCACGTTAAGATTACCTTAAGACTCGTCTTGAACCCAAACAAACCCAAACAATTAGGACTGATTTATTTCGTTAGAACTAATTTTTTCTAGTTAAAACTAGTTTGAAATAACATTCAAGATATTTATCTGTAAATTCTAGTCAGTGATGCCAACTTGGGGGTTTTGCCCCCAAATTTAGGGGGAAACAAAATGTGAAGGGGGTTTTTAGGGGGTAAATTTATTTAGGGGTATTCTTTAGGGGGATTTTTTAGCGGGTACATTATTTAAGAAACTTTTTTGAGGGCGTGAAAGTAAAGTGTATATCTTGAAAAAAAGTGAAAAAAAAGAAAACAATGTATCTTCAATTAATTCGATCGGAAATTGAAATAGGTCAATTCGTTCGATCGTCGAAATTATGTGCGCGATAATATATTTTATATATTCGAAATACATATTCCTGCGAAGAATCTTCCTTTCGCAATAAATATTTCTTATAAACTAAACGTTAAATTTAAGGATCACTTTTCTTTTGGCTCAATTATAATCGATTGCCTTTCAAAATGTTTTACACCAATGCCATACTTCATGTCTTGTATTAGCAATACAATTGGCGCTGGTGGCTGAATTTCGCACTACGACGAACAACAACTTGCAGGTCAAGACCAACGAATTCCGTTTTCACTTTTACTGCTTTTACTGTTCGACGTTTTCACGCTGTCACGTTGAGGTTGTGTCCGTTAGTTGGTTGTCTACTCGCGAGTTTTATTGGATTGCAAAGTAAGTCAAGTACTCAAACAGGGTGTGCAATGAAAACTTTAGGGGTTTTTCATCCACATCTAGGGGGATTTGAAGTTGGTCCTAGCGGGAACATTCTGTAGGAGTTGGCATCACTGATTCTAGTTTTCACTAGAGAAAACTAGTTGTAACGAAGGTGTTCAGCCCATTTTCAGGTTAAACGCGTTTTACTTGGTGAAAATTAGGTCTTACCGAACGCCTTCGTTACAACTAGTTTTTTTTTCCACTTGAATTTGTTTTTTCCAAACTAGAATTCCATTTTTTCCAAAAAAAACTAGAATTCCATTTTTCCAAACTAGAGTTTTTACCAAACTAGAATTTACTGATAAATAAAATTGAATGTTAAGACTCGTCTTACACCCAAACAAACCTAAACAATTAGGACTGATTGCTTTCGTTAAAACTCGCTTTAGCCTACTTAAAACTAGTTTTAACATACATTCAATTTTATTTATTGGTAAATTCTTGCTTTTCCTAGGAAAAACTAGTTGTATCGAAGGTGTTTAGCCCGTTTTCAGTTTAAATACGGTTTACCTAGTGAAAACTGGTTTTTATCCCAGTGAAAAGTAAAATTTACTGATGAATACATTTGAATGTTCAGACTCGTCTTAAACCCAAACAAACCCAAACAGTTTACACTGATTCATTTCGTTTGAACTAACATCCAAGAAAATGTAGTCATTACAATTTTTTTTTGCATATGTTAAAAATATAAATTGTACGAGTCGCAAGTATGATCAGTGGTATGGTATTTTACCTCTCGCAGCTGCTTATCCCTTTCTCAGAATTTTCCAAAAAGAACACTGTCGAAAATTAGGATAAAATTCATAAAAATTCAGGAACATCAACGAAGCCAATGAAGATTTTCTTCGCTAACTGTTTGTTGAGCAATAATTTGCTCCAACTATTCCTATTATTATTCAAAGTCAATAAAACTTCAAAGTCCCAAACTCACAGATTTTGATCAAATCGAACTTTTGGTTGCAAATGTACCATGATACATGCTTGAACGAAAGAAAATTGATTCCAAGAGAAAAATAATGTATATAAAATATTTCGCGAGTTTCTCAGGCTATTTTGCAGGCGTTACTCACAGTAACGTAGCTGTCAGGTCTGATCTTCTTGACGATGCCTCTGTGCCACTTGCCGTCGTACATGCAGGCGCAGTTCATCCCTTTCTCCATCACAGCGAGCGGCAAAGTGTACTTACTGGCGTGCCTCTCGTAGAATTCGCTATAAAAGAGAACAGAGAAAAATAATCAATAAGCGAATCTCGTCTCGCACTTGGACGCGTCCTTCAAAATTCTGCACTTTTAACTCACTGGAGCTCGTTCATGAAAATATTAAACTTGGGCATTCGTTTCAAAAACTGTATCCAGAAGAACGACGGTGTGAATACATCGCACACGATGACGTCTATGTAATCGTGGATACCGCGAACAACCTCGGTGACGCAAATTTGTGCGACCGTCTCGCCAATCGTCATCACGCCGTCCGGAATGAGTTTGTCAACAGTTGATTGGCACTGCGAAAAATTGCCAAGAAATTCATCAAGAGAATCTCGGAAGGGCATTGGACCCAGGGTTGCGAAATTTTTAATAAAAAAGTAATGCATTGTTCATTACTTTTTTAATGGGTTAAAAAAAATATTTCACTACCCATTACATTACATTCAATGTGAAAAATTTCCGTTACTCGTTACATTGGATTTTGTAATGTAAAAAATGTCCATTACTCGTTACATGACATTTTGTACTGTGAAACATTTTCATTGCAAAATGCAATGTAATATGTAATGACAAAAAATTTCATTACAGATTACATTGTAATGGGTAATGGAATTTTTTTACATTACAAAGTGTAATGTAATGAGTAATGAAAATTGTTTACATTACAAAATGTAAGGTAGTGAGTGATGGAATTTGTTCACATTACTAATGTAATATAAGAAATCTCCATTACTCATTGCACGTGACCCACTGCAAAAACCGCAGCCCTAATAGGAAACGAATAATAATCCTCATTAGATTGTAATGAATAATGGACATTTTTTACATTGCATTGCATAGTCAGAGTTGGGCGTAATTCTATTTATAAATACGAATACGAATTTATTCATTGTGCATTTTCATGTGGATATAAATACAAATTTATTCATAATTTACTTATTTGTATTCACATGCATGCATACAAATACAATTGTATTCACAAATATTCTGAACATACAAATAAATTCACAGAAAAAATTGTGAACATTCACAAAAAATGTGAATATTTCCAAAAAGTCCTGTGAATTAAACAAAATTCACATCAAAATCTGTGAATGCAAATGTATTCACAAAAATTGTAAATACAAAAAAATCACAAAATAAGTTGTGATTTTTTTCGTATTTAAGACAAATTAAAATCAAATTCACAATGATGAGATTAAAATTTACACCAAAAGTAAGTTCTTACGTATTTTGAGAGAAAACATTGCGTCGAGGCAAAGAAAACTTTGCAAAAAAGTTGTGTTTCAAATATTGCATTATAAATATGAAAAAATTCACAAAATGAATTGTGAATTTCCTCAAGTTGAAGAAAATTAAAATCGAATTCACGACAATTATGTTAAAATTTACACTAGAAGTGAGTCTTTACGTATTTTGAGAGAAAACATTGTGTTGAACTCAACAATAAGAACTCACTTTTGGTGTAAATTTTAATCTAATCATTGTGAATTTGATTTTAATTTGTTTTAAATACGAAAAAAATCACAACTGATTTTGTGAATTGTTTCGTATTTACAATTTTTTGTGAATACATTTGCATTCACAGATTTTTATGTGAATTTTTTTCAATTCACATTTTTTGTGAATTTAGTTGTATGTTCAGAATTGTGAATACGCTGTGAATACGAATTTATTTGTATTCGTATTTACAATAAGTGAAGTATGAATAAATTTGTATTTATATTCACATGAAAATCACGATGTGAATAAATTCGTATTCGTATTTATAAATAGAATTACGCCCAACTCTGGCATTAGTAATGTGAAAAAAATCCATTACTCATTACCATATATTTGTAGTGTGAAAAAATTCCATTGCTCATTACATTACATTTTGTAATGTGAAATACTTCCATTACTCATTACATTGGACTTTATAATGTTAAAAAATTCCATGGCCCATTACATTGGACTTTGTAATGTAAAAAATTGCCATTGCCCATTACATTCTAATGGGTAATGAAAATATTTCACATTTCAAAATATAATGTAATGAGGAATGTAAATTTTTTACATTACAAGTTCCAATGTAATGAGTAATGGCAATTATTCGCATTACAAAATGTAATGTAATGAGTAATGAAAATTTGTTTCATTACAAAATGTAAAGTAATGAGTAATGAAAACGCTAATGCATTACAAAAAGTAATGCATTATTTGCAACCCTGGTTGGACATGAAGAGGAGGGGAGGGGTTTCAGCGTGAAAAAAAAACACTTTTTTGCGATTTTTTTTCATCTATATGGATAGAGTAAATTTATTGAAACCTTTTGTACATTGTTAAGTGTCATTTCAAGAACATTCCGTGAAATTTGTACGCGAAAATATCCCCAAACAAGCCGGTGCCGCGTTTTTCTCGAAACCACTTTTTCAAAGTCCGTGTTCACTGCTATTTGAAAACTACATGACCGATTTATTTCAAACTTGGTACACACTTTCTGCATATAAAATACCTCCCCCCAACGGTTAGTTTGAGATTTTTTTTACATTGAGGGGGTTTTCCACCCCCAAAATGACGGAATTTTTCGTGAAAAATAGCACTTTTCACTTTACATGACCACCAAAAATGTAGAAATGAAAAAAAAAATCATCCAAGACCGTTGGGGGGAGGATTTGATGATACTTTGACTAAATTTTAATGGTACTTGATTTCAGATAATTTCTAGCTGAGATACAGTGAACACCGCAAATCGTGTTTTCCCAAAGGCGTTCTTGGAAAAGCTTTGTCATCGGCTTGTTTGTGGATATTTTCGCGTACAAATTTCACGGAATGTTCTTGAAATGACACTTAACAATGTACAAAAGGTTTCAATAAATTTACTCTATCCATATAGATGAAAAAATTCGCAAAAGTGTTTTTTTTCGATGATCGAATAATATTGACAATTCGCGAAATCGTTACCATAGTCAGCGGATCTCGTCTTACCAGGACAGACGGCACTGGCTCGGTGGGCTCGACGTACTGCTCGTAAATATTGTGGAGCGAAGCGAGGCTCGGCACTTTGGGTCTGTCGCTCGGTTTGATGTTCGGCTTCGTCGCTTGTGCGTCGAACAGCTTGAAGTCTCCTTTGTCGCGTGGACGAGCGTAGTGAAAGATTTCCGGCAGATGTGCGGCGTAATCGATGACGCTGCCGAAGCCGAGTTCCTCGTAATTAAGGGGTATCGTGTATGCCTGTTGATAGAGAGCCGGAAGTTCGGCGCACCAAATCCCGTCCGGATGTTTCTCTATGAGTTTTTTAAGGCGAAATCTCGTCCGTTCGCTGATGAGAACGGCAATGCTCTCGTTTTCCTCTCGACGCATGTGTTCCTCCGTTTCCACCTGACGAGTATCTTCGTCATTGGGCGGTTGCTCTTCGCGTGCGGCGATGTCCTCGTCGCGTCTCGTCGTTTGGTGAATATCTTCCGCGTCGACCGAGGCGATCGCGAATTCTTCGTCGTCGCCATCCTCGTCCTCGCTGTCGGAATGACCGGCAGGCCTGGCGTTGCAAAGATGGCCGTTCTCGGTGGCGTTCGGTGGGACCTGCCTCTGCGAATAATCGTTCGCCCAGCTGTCCCGCGGCAGGCTCATGTACCTGGAGGCCGGATATACCATGTCGCCCTCGATGACGATCTCGTGGCTGACCTCCCTCAATTGGCGGCCCAAATCGTACGCGTCGACGTCGCAATTGAGCCGATACCTCGCGTACTCGAGGACCCGATTCTTGTGCACACCCTCCGTCTGGCTCGCCTTCACCATACCCACGATCTCCGCCATTGTCGCGCTGTCGAGCCTCATCGAGGGCTGCGGCAGACGCGGATAGCACGGACTCGGCCTGAACACTCGCCTACCCGAATGCGAAGTTCTCTTGGAATTTTGACCCGCCACCAGCTGACTCACGTGCCTCGACTTCTCCGTCACCAGGGGATACGCGTAGTACGAGCCGTTCTTGTGCTTGACGCACATGCCGCCTGTCAAACTCTGCAGAAAGTCCAACAGACACGTGTAGCCCAGCTGACGGAACGGTATTCGGGTACCCTCCTGCGCTCGGTAATCCTGGTCCAACAGGGCCACCGGCACCCCACTCGTGAATGCCTCCTTTCTCGTTATCAGCAACGCCGATAGCAGCGTCTGCACCTCATTGCGACTCGGAACTTGCGGCATTTCTTCTTTTTTGCCTCTACGCGACGCTTTAATGAGATACTGCAATGGCAAGAGATTTTTTGTGTTTGAAAATTAAAGAGGTTCGACACCAAAATCGAAATGCGTGGGGATAATTGAAATTCATATTACTGAGAGATTAATTTAGAATGCATTGACTGTTGAGAAATTAATCCGTTTCACCGTATGATTTCGGAGATTTTTATGGTTCGAGTTGAACCTTCATTCATTTGGTTATACACGCGGCACTTCGTAAACACTAGTTATTGGGCTGCAGGGGTCACAGGAACGGGTATAAAATCACGTGCGAATTTAACAATTTTTTTCGTATGAAAAAGTGATTCACTCGTTAAATTAATTACACATCTATTTAGTATGAATATCAAGCTGTTAGAAAATATGTATATATTTTTTTCGATGTACAAAAAGGCCGACTACTCGAAACTTCTCGAAACAGCTTTTTTCCAATTGGCGTGACAAATAACTTCAACAACTTTCACTCGATTTACTTCAAATTTTGAAGTTATGCTCCTAATTGCATTTCGCAGAGAAGTACGGACGGAATTTCTGATTAATCGAAAACTTTTCATTTTATGAGCAGTTTATGAGCAGTTTATGAGCAGTTATAACGAAATTTTTCACTGAAAATTCATTTCTCAAGTTCAAATACCCACAACTTTTGAATAAAACAATATTTTTTAAATTTCGTACGTACTTCTCTAGGTATTCTAATGTAGATTGACGAGAATTTTTGTTTTTTGTTCTAGGTTGAAAATTGTGGATGCTAAACGCCACGGAGCGAAAAAAAAGATAACAAAAGAAAATGTTAGTAGTCGGCCATTCTGTACATCGAGAAAAAAATATATATATATTTTCTAACAGCTTGATATTCATACTAAATAGATGTGTAATTTATTTTATGAGTGCCTCACTTTTCAATACGAAAAAAAAATGGTTAAATTCGCACATGCTTTTATACCCGTTACTGTGGCCTAACCCCTTGAATAATGCTTCGATTTACATTTTAAAAATTCAACAAACTGCAATTAAAGTTAGGAATGCCGTGTTGAAAAATGAAGCGTTTTGGTTCATTAGTAATACCCGAACAAAGATGCGAATTTCAAGCTCAAACGGCGCTTGAAACGTACATATTATTACAGCATTTAAACTTTATAATGAAATGCATATATCCATTCTATCTATAACATTAATAAAATTTAACCTACAAGTTTCGTTAATGTCCGAAAATAAACCGTTCTCCGAATCTCCGAAACTATGTGGAAAAATGGATTAATTTTCTGACAGTTAATGCATCCTAAATTAATCTCTCCGTGATATGAATTTCAAAAATCTACAAGAATTTCGATTTTGGTGTAAAAAATTTTTAACACAAATGTGGATATTGTCGCATCGTGAAAAAATGTATGTCGCGAATTGGCATTAACATTTAAGGCTTTTCTTGCATTTGTGAGATCGGAGTTTCCATAGCTGGAATTCGATAAAAATGATCGGTTTTCAATTGTGCGAATTTCTTGCGGCTCAACTGCGTTACGAAAATCCATCAATCATTTTTTATGTCGCTCGAGATCTATACGTGGCTCATCTCCGTTACGAAAATCCATCAATCCTGTTTTATGTCGCTCGAGATCTATACGTGGCTAATCTCCGTTGCGAAAATCCATCAATGATTTCTTAAGACGGAATGACACCTCATCGCGGTCGGTATGGTAGAGCAATTGTAGATACCCGAAAATCTCTGAAACGGCACTTCAGATCCCGTCGAAACTTTGCCAAACGACGTCAAATAGATAGACGAACAGCTGTCTGCCCCTCAAATTTTCTGAATTTGAGAAAAAAAACGTAGATCGGGTTATCATAAGCCAATCTACGGTTTTTTTCTCAAATTCAGAAAATTTGAGGGGCTGACAGCTGTTTATCTATCTATTTGACGTCGTTTGGCAAAGTTTCGACGAGATCTGAAGAGCCGTTTCAGAGATTTTTGGGTATCTACAATTGCTCTACCATACCGACCGCGATAAGGCGTCATTCCGTCTTAAGTCGCTTAGAGATCTATGATTGAAATTAGTAAAAAAAATTTAGTCACGTAAAAATTAGGCAATCAAATATAAAAAAGTCTTTTAGTTGCATTCCGACGATAAAAACTCTAAAACCACTCCCGGTTACTTCTTTGCCAGTCTCACCAAATATTTTGCTCAAATTGACGTCAAGCCATTTTTGGCTTTGAGTATCTCAAAAGTTACTGTTCTTTTTTACAAGAATGTCGAACATTGAATGTTCGACATTCAATGAACATTGAATGTTCAACCAAGACTGCACAATCTGATGGATTAAAAATTATGTATGGAAAAAACTACTCAAATTTTAAGAGTGGCAAATGTTGGAATCGCAATGATCCTTTGCGTTTTCAGGGGACAAATAAAAAATAGTTTTTACACTTGTGGTAACAATTTACAAACTACTCATTTGGTCTTCAACCTATAGCCTATGATTAATTTCATATATAGAAAATTAAGGGATTAGGCTACTGTAAAAATGTCAAAACTCTCGTTTGTCGCTTGAGGCAACTCAAATTGAAGAGGAAGGTCGAACATATGGTACGGAAATCGCAGATTGAAGGTAAACCTATGATTACAACTATAGGACCGATCGTAAAACTTTAAACGCGTTTTTCTCGCAACTATGTTTTTTCAAACGGTGTACACGATTTTCAACATCTAATTAACAGATTGACTTGAAATTTGGTGTACTTATTCAGTGTAATAGTTGTCCAGTCTTGATCGACGTTTTTCTTCTCGACATGTTTTTTTTTCAGGAGTTACAAATAATAATGGCATTTGTTCTAAAAAAAATCGAAATTGACAAATCTTGTTTTATTATTGAAACACGATTTAAAAAATGCTCCGTTGAATCTTAGCCAATATTATCAAATAAAAAACAAAAAGTCAAAGGTTAAAAGGTTCTTCACGAAATTGTATATAACTTCTTTAATAATTATTTTTTATGAAATTTGGTACACAACTTCATTAATGTACATACAAATAAAATTCCAAACGATGTTTCAATCATCTTATACCTTCAAAATATATATTTTTTTAAACCCTGATTTAAATCCTGATATAAATATTTTATTTAAAATTGATCGAGGCTTATCGTGAAAGACAAAATTATTAATTTGTAGATTTGGAACTTAAAAATAATCGTTCGTAATTTTATATATATATATATATATATATATATACATATATATATATATATGGGTGTGTATTTTTAAGCAGACGTATTCCTTACGAATCTAAACACTCTCCATTTTATTTACTACAATAAAGCGAAATATTGCATCAAAAGAGTGAAGAAAAAGGCCCCTTTGAAACTTCGTTCCTTAAAATAAATCGCGCCACGAAATCACTCAAAAGATTGTAAGCCAACATACAAGTAACCACGTGCACGACGTTCTTTCTGCACGCGTACGTCAGACGGTAAACGCGAATAAATAACACCTCCGCATTGCCAATTATCATCGACGCAGAGAACCGACATCGCGGAATATAAAATGGGGGCTGCGACGTGAAAAATCGACAAGACTCACCTCTTTCCTATTTTTTTACGCGTTCAAACCGAAGACATACGAGAACGGAAGAAATAGCCGCAAGCTGACATCGCAAGGCTCGTAAAACTGCTGGCGTTTCGCGTTTTACTTATATTTTTACTTGAACGTGTGAGCGGAACAAAGCAGCGACGTGCAAGAGCGTACGGACGGAGAAAAAAACTCTTGAAGCAAAACGCGCACGCGAGTCCCTCGAGTAATCCGAGAACAAAGAGCGAGAATTGTAAACAACGCACACATTGTGTATAAAACCGCCAAGAGAGAGCACTTATCTTCTGAGACTTGTCGGCCAATCGCGCGTGAAGAAAGTACCGGTGAGGCTGTCGATTGGTCGACACCGCAAGAGCTGCAATTCGGTTGCGCAATATCCGGTTTTCACGTTTCATTGAGCACGAGCTTTTTCATTTCGTAATTAACGGGACGAACACCCTTAATTTTTTTTTACTGTGAAATCATTGTTCGCGAATGCGGTTATTCTTAATATTGTGAATATTATTGTGATTTTTAGTTATACTTTTTCTAACCTGCAAATTTGAATTTGCAAGAAGCAGGGTGAAGAATTATTTTTTTAATTGCGGGAAGTAAAACTTTGATTATCAAACAAAAGGTACAGTTAGTCACTATACTTTGAATCTATTTGAAGTGAAGAGAGGCTCAGAATGAAAATTAAAGTTAATTAAGAGTCTTAATAGATTTTCTTGTTGGTCAACAAATTTCGAGATTTATTTTTTCTAAATTATTTCGCGTATTAAGAATTTTTGATAGCTTCGTCTCTTGTCATTAAAACAAAAATTGTCACTAATTATTTCCGAATGCTCGTTCCATTTATTACTCAATTCATGGCAAAACATCACGGAATAATTCGTGAGAGAATTTATTAAATAAAAAAATATTATAACCTCGTGATTTTCAGAACGCCCGTTTGGCGGCGCTGCTAGCAGCCTGGATCACGTGGATTCAAGATGACGCGGCGATTTGTCTTCTATCGCGCATGATATAACCCTGAATTTTATTATACAACGAATTCACAGCCGAACGTAGTTTACTCGTTCAGAAATTGAGGCAAAGATCGTACGTACCGTTGCAACGCATGCCAATCTTCTGCGAGCTTTTAATACACTCGCGAAATTTTACCCCTCGATGCTTCCCAGGGGTTATTCAGATGGAAGTAGATACGAGCGCGAATGTCGCGCTGTCCAGCGGTGAATGTTTGTACGAATTGTCATTCGCCAACAAATCCAACAGGTGGATCCGTCTCGATCTCCCGCTTGAAATTCAGGCGGTTATACCGGTGTGACACTTTCAAAAAATCGATTTTTGCCTTTTGACAGTTTATACTTTCAAGAATATCCTGTAAAAATTTCAAGGCCGTATATCTAATCATTTTATCTTGCAAAAATCGATAGTTAAATCTTTGAACGCGTTTTTTCGCGAAATAAGATTTTTCAAATTTGCTGACATTGTAACTTAAAGAGCTATTATCCGATTGACTTGAAATTTGAACTGAGTACTCTTGAATATATTTACTCTACAATGACGTAGGATATTTTTGATTGGATGAAAATTGACGATTTGGCATTGAAAAAAACGACCATTTTATAGGCAAGAAAACAGACTTTTTTTCATAACTACGCTATTTTGTTAGATTTTGATATTTTTCGAAAATCCTACGTCATTGTACAGGAAATACCTTCCAGTTTAACGACATTTTTTCCTTTTTCGGTTTCAGCTACTCAATCGGCCGGAATCATGTCAGCAGTGGAGGAACTTTTTTTTTGGCGCCTCTGAAGGCAGCGCATAAGTCGCTTGGATCTCAATATTTTTCTATGAAAAAATTATGTAATGTAGGTCAAATATAGCCAAATATGTTGTTAATTTTCCGAAACATCCAATTGAATACTTTGCTTCCAAAAAATTCCCGAAAATCACCCAAATTTTCAGCGTTCACACTGGTATAGTCCCTTAAACCTAGTTGGAATGTTTGGAAACATCGATTTGTGGTTTTCAATGGCTTCTCAAAATATAACATTTCAAAAAAATTCTATGAATATTTCAAGTCGCCCCGTTCATAATCGAGGGAGTTATTGGCGTTTATAGGTAAGTTCCACGAACTGGCGAACTTTAAATGAATTTTTCTCAAAATAACTTTTCAAAATTGGTGACCACGATATCTAAAAAATCACTGCACCCATCAACGTCCACTTTTACAAACTTCTACATATAAAAAAGAAGTGCTCGAACGATTTTTTTTCGATTTATAGTTTTTTTTTATCACCGAAAATCGATGCGTTCACTTTGGACTGCGACAATTTTTCAAAAATCGATATTTTATTAAATCCTTTATCCAAGCCCTAGATAATTTCATGCATCAACTAAACGTTTGATTCGTTTCCAAACAGCAGTGGTCACCGCGAAAGTTTTTCAACCAGCTTTCTGCCCAAACCATCGTACCTACCACATTTATAAATATATTCCAATATAAAAATTGCAAAATATACTTAAAACCATACTCTTCAAAATAAAACAAAGAAAACATTTTTAATTTGCACACGTTTTCCCAGACAAAAATCACGAAAATTCCTTTCTTTCCGACAACCAGCTATGCGTACCCATCATTCGCAAAACCTCCATCGACGTAAAAAATACAAAAAGGCAACCTGCTCCAGATTGTTGACCTTTTCGGACTTCAGAGGATCGCGCATTGACAACGGAGTTTCTTGGGCACTGTTTTATTCATCAGGTCCATCAGTGATCTATAGATAGAAAGAACGCAACGTGTGTGCTAATTGTAAGTGTATATGTATGTATATATATATATATATATATATATATATATATGTGTGTGTGTGTGTGTGTGTATATATATGTATATTCGTTGCCGGTGTATCGGATTTTTGAGGTTTCTTAAATGTCGCATCACTTAACGTTACGATGGATATATTTAAATATATTAGGATAATACACGTCCCTCTCACACATTCGCAACTATTCTATGTATAAATAGTGTTTTAAGTTGCCGACAATATAGCGTACGAAGAGATATTTGTCTATGGATAATAACGATGAGAAAAGGGCTGCACGTTCGGGCGAGTCGCGCTCTGCTCCCGGAGCAACATTTTTCGCCGGTAAAGGGCTCGATCTTTTTTTTTTGTTCTGTTGTGATAATGTAATTCCGATTGTCGTATCACACGACAGTTGCTCATCGGCTCAACACACGTTCTTCTGCTTGTCCGCTGGAAGTTAATCTCTTAAATGATTCGATTAAATCTCTTAATCCGAGGAAAGAAAACCCTCAACAAGAATTACAATAATGGATATGGATTTACAGATCCGATTAACATTATCTTTAACATTGATGCGGATGCGTGTCTTCGATCTTTTTCTTTTCTTTTCTCTCGTTTTCGTCTCATTATCGTGCGACTAATTAGTAACAAGATCCATTTATACATTGCCATATGTAATACCTAGAAGAACACATTTCGTTTCAACCGTATTTTCATAAAGTAATAATATTCGCGATAATACAAATTCGCAGTGAACCGCGTGCGCGGCTTGTCGAAAAAGATCTTGGTGATGTCGCGAGGGTTTGGACCGGCAAACCTTTCACTCGTGTGGGCTCGTTTTGGTGCGCGAGGGCTCGCGGCCGAGGCAATCGGGCAAAGCAAAAGGAGGCATGGTTGCACCCATCAATGTTAGGCATCCGCTGCCTTTTTTTACGCAGGTACGTTCGATAACCGAAGTTTCGGCACGTTTCATTGCATTGTTCTCGGGAATGGAACAATATTCAAATTTAGACGATTTGGGGAAAGTTCTTTCATGGGGAATCGTGAATTGAGATGGAATTTTATTGTCAACGAGCGCAGTCAATATCTCGGCAAGAAATATTAACTGCGGCCAAATTCACGATTTTTCACGAGAAACTGTGCTAAATTGTCTGGATTTGAATTTGTTTTTAGTGAAGTTTCAAATTCGGACTACGGTCCCAAGTTATCTCACGAGAAAACTTTTTTTTTACCTATTTTCATCACGCAAAAATGACGTCACTAATGGTACGGTAAGACCGAAAACTCGAAGAAACCTAAGCAAATTCTCATTGTACAGATGAAGTAGCAACCCAAACAAACCCAAACGAACAATCCGGGCACATTACTGTCGACGAGTGCAGGCGTTTCGGATTGTTTGGGCTTGTTTTCTACAGAGAGAGAAACTTGTTGCGGTTTGTTTGGGCTTCGCCCTAGACTTTTAATTTCCGTGGAAAAATTGCCGACGCTTACAATAAAACCAACGCGCGGGATGACAATCGGGGCACGATCGATGGTACCCAACCATAAGGCCAACGTTCGGCCGGTTTTGTTGACCGATGAGTAACCCATGGTTAAATTGAACATTGGCGCATCACCGACAACCAACGTTGGGCCAACATTGGCCTTAAACTGCACCCAACCTTTGGTACGCCGCACTAGATCCGAACTCTGGCCATCTATAGTAACCAATTCTCAGCCTACGTTTGCAGCGATTTCTGGCAGCTAGAAAGCTACCGGCGCTGGTCCAGTATCGGGTTTGCTAGGCTGACGCTGTTTGCCAACTGTAGGACGCACGGTCTTACATACAGGTCTGGACACTCGCAGCCTCCTGACACTGGTAGATAAATGCTGTTCGCAAAATTTCGTTGCCTCACTGTGGCGCTAGTAGTCGTGTGACACGCATGCATGTATATGTATGTTGCGCTGGTGTTTCGAGGATCTTACATTAATGAAAATCTATTGATATATTTGAAATGATTTTCCGTTCTAATGATTTTCCATTTGAACACGATAAATAACGTCGCCTTAACGATAACAGGCGAAAGCCACGAAAGTATCGAATCGTTCAGCTGATCGGAGTATTTAGAGCCGAAGGCTGTCACACAACAGCCAACGCTAGGCAGTGGCGATTTCAAGAACTAAAAAGCCGGGACAAAACGTGTTTTCGTTTATCGTATAGGAATAGTAGGCCAGTGTCAGGGGGCTGGGCACTCGTCACAAAATCAGGTCGTGGGGGTATAACGCTTATGGAAGCACTGGAGTAGTTCGTAATCCCGTCACTACTCGTCTCTGCGATCTATCCGCCTACTGCGCTCTCTCAAACCTAACCTCAAAATCCCCGTGTCGGATATTGTGCTCTCATAAGAAAAGAAAAGATTTTTGAAAAATTGGCCAAAATGCCAATACGGTGCGCGGTTCCTTATTGCAATACCGGCCGCAAAGCCGATAATGCAAAGGTGTCGTTTGCCACTGAGCCAAATTCGATATCTAGTTCAAATAACTCAAAATCGCTCGTTTTTCGCACCCGCTTGCGGTCAGAGGATTTGTAAAATAAGCATTTGCGCTTTACTGCGTGTTATAATAGTCTACAATAATATTAAAAACGAGTAATATCCATTGAGGTGAGACAGAGATTGAAAAGCTAGCGCTGTCTCTATCTCACTTCCCCCACCCATCGTCATCGCGCCGGAGTTTAGGTCGCAGCGATCATAGTGGGCAATATATGAACTACACGTCTGGCATCCATAAGCGAACTACCCACACGACGGGAGTTTCCAGACCTGTATGTAAGACCGTGGTAGGACCCATGTAACATTTCGGATTTTCTCCAACCGTCGCCCAGTACTGGTAATGATCGGTGGCCAGTCGTCGAGTATAGTTGGCAGTGTACTGGCCAAGTGCTGGGCCTTTTGTAAATTTTTCATAGGTTGTTATACCATTATTGAGTGACACCAATCGTTAAGGGGCTACATCTACCTTGAGGCCCGAAAAAATGGCCAAATTCCCATTTCTTTCAGGGAAACGGTTGGTAAAAAAAACGTTTTTTAACACAAAGGTACATATATTGAGAGCCTTTAGGAAAAATCACCAAAAATACAGAAAAACAAACAAACATGGCCGCCGGGAAGTGATATTGTTTTCAATGTCGGTGGACGTATCTCGATATCGTCCAAATTTACAGAAGATACGATGAAAAACATTGAAAGGTCGTTGACGATTTCACTTTTTGAAAATCGATCTTCATTTTTTAATAGTTACGTAAAAATGATGACTTTTTTCATAGACTTTGATGCTCGAGTTTCAATTCGTCGCCACGTTGTTTAAAAAAAAAATATTTTTGAAGTCGACGATCGTCAACGACCCGTATTTATTGTTCACTTGAATAACTCGTTTGGTTTTTGGATTTCAGATGGACCGTTGAAGCTGGAGTGTCCACCGCCAAACGGCGCGAAAAAAATGTATCTGCCGGCAGCCATGTTTTTGTTTTTCTTGATTTTTTGGTGATTTTTTCTACTCTCAATATATATACTCTTGCGTTAAAAAAATTCGTTCATTTTACCAACCGTTTCCCAGCGAAAAATTCGGAATTTGGCAATTTTTTCGGGCCTCTAAGTTGATGTAGCCCGTTTAATTCTTATATCATCGTCGAGTGACAATAATCGTTAAATATTGCAACAATTTTTGCGTCGGAGCTCCGATTTGCCACGTGTTCCTTTTCTCGATAACAATGTAATGCTCATCAACTTATTGAACTTATCCAGACGTCGAAGTTGAATTTGTATAGTGCGGAAAAAATCGACATTCGGTGTAACATGCCTCGGCGCAATGCTCGACCCCTCAGCCGCTAATAATACGCGTAAATAATCTACGTGAATTTTTTCTAGCCGCCAGGAAGCTCGTTTTCGCGACAGCGGCAAAGCCTTCGTTTTCCGAAAGCTCGAAGCTTTGTAGCTTGGAAAAGAAAAGCGCAGTTTGGTATCCGGGCCGAGGCGGGACGGCGAACATTCGGTGCTGAATTTATCCACAATGATAAATCCGCGCATTTTCGTCAAATGTGCTCACTTCGATCGCCCACGTTGATATTCGCGTGTACGCGCGCACGTCAAAATGCGAGTGTCCCTTCTGCCCAGTCTTTAATTTGATTGGCGAGCTCTCCTGATTTGTTCCCGACACTCTTCTCGATTGTATTTCTTTTCCGTTCACTTCGCGGGCACTTTGCCCCCGACGAGAAAAAGCAAAAACTACATCGGCAGACGCCAGCCGCAGTCGCAGGGAAAACATTGAAAGTAAAGGGCGAAAAGCGGTGCGGCGGACGAGGATAAATGATTATGCTCCTTAATGCGTGGGCTCGTACGATAAAACGCTCCGATGGATATTACAAATTCGGGAGATTTTCGCTCAAATCCGATTCGCCTCGCGATACACATTCCTATTCCGTAACGAATATTCATTTTTTCATGATTCCGAGGCTCGCATCCCGGGCTCGAAATGATCCTGACCCTCGATTCTGTCAACACCGCGGGTCTCTCGTTTCCCGTTGACAAAATCGAAGTTCCCGGGTTTACCGACTGATTCTATTGATTTTCGAGGACTGCAGCTCTCTTGGAAAACAAAACATCGAAAAAACATTATCGTCACCTGCGCCTTCGGTTTTTGAGACGAGTATTTAATATCAACGAGGCACTAAACCGCATTATTTTCCGTAGAATAAAATAAAAAATTAAATTGTTTCGCAAAAAAGTACCCGTAAAAATGTTTCTCCCAAATTTGGAAGACTCTGGCGATCGAGACTTCCAATAGGAGTGACGATTCAAATTCCACGTGACTTTTCCACCATCGAGTTCCCTGAACAGTCACACAAAGAATAATATAAAAAAATAAGTTTGATTTACCCTTCAAAAAAATCTTTCAGGCGCTGGAATTGCGGCAATTTTCCTACAAAGCCACAGTCCTCCGTAAAATTCGATTCGCTCGCAAAATATCGAAATCGACGATACATTGTCAATACGAAAAAAAGTGCCCGCGATTGGCTCACCCTCGAGGGGTTCATCGATGATCAGGACTAATCTAACGCAGTCCGTATTTTCTATTTATCTGAGGCGCGGCCTTCCTTCGTAACGGGAGACTCGGTATGGCGATGCACGATGCTCCGTACGCTTGCCGTACGTATTTTTCCCGAGCATACATTAGTGTACAACCGATTCATGATTCATAGTAACGCTATCTCGATTAGAAATAACGGATGTAGAGTCGACGGAGAGTTGAAGGAAAAAATCAATGGTCTATCGTGTCACTGTACAAGATAATGAACGCACTTCGTTACTCATGGGACGTATTCCAGCGAAATTCGGACAACTATTTCTCTCATCAATATTAATTTTAGATTTCCATAGTGGAAACCCTCACTCCCCGGT
>OX101791.1:33503792-33576292 GCA_944452715.1 Ophion slaviceki
CCCTCTACTCCGTTATCCCATTCGGACTTTTAGCAATTTGTTAAATTGACATCTAAAAAGTTTCGCGAACACAAATGTACGGTTGAGTCAATTGCGACGAAAATAAAGAATAGTGAATGATGTAGAAAGAAAACAAAAAACGGGTTTAAGATTGTAGATGTGAATTACCTACTGTCGATTCGTCGCACAATCGTACGTGTACGTGTATCACTTCCGGGGATTTTCGACGCGAATGGTGGATCTACTGTATCAAGGGTGCGTGGCAGTCTTACTGCGAAGCTATCATGGCGACAGATATTGGATGCATTGCTGGTTTGGGTTTGTTTGGGTGCTAAATTTGGAATCGAGCTGGTGACCAGGCGACGAATTGTAACGCTTTTAATTTGCAGGTGTTTGGAATGCGTTTTAGGGGACGTTACTTTACTCTCGGATACGGCGAGGAAAAGCGATATGAAAAAAATGGTGCGGAAGATTTTCGATCTTTGTGTGGGTTTACGAGAGAAATTTTGGAGAAAATTACACAATCGTTAAACTTAATTGTGCAGTGTGTGTTCACTCGGGGGGGGGGGGGGGGGGTTGCATCGTTGGAACGCAACGAAATCCTTTCTCATATTTTCATTTTGCTATTTTTATTATCCAAAATCAGGTTTTGCAGATTTAGATTGCAGATCTCTAAATAAAGAATCGAAAAAATATTACGGGAATTTCCGGAACTCAAGTCTGCCAAAATAAACTTGGGTAATTACAAAAAAAATAGTACTTTTCACTGCATTCCAACGACACGAACTTTGACCTCGTCACTCTTGAGAGCTTTGACCTAATGGAGGTAAATGTTGAGAAGCACGAGTGAAACGAAAAAAAAAAGATATATTTTTAACGGGTTAGGCTACAGTGTTAGAATTTTTTTTTAATCCATACTCGCTTGGTGCATCTATAATACAATTGAAGAGGAAGTGGCAGCGTGTAGTGCAGGAATTGCAGATTGTAGGTAAAGTTATGATTGCAACGATAGAACTGCTGGTAAAACTTTAAACGCGTTTTTTTCGAAACTATGTTTTTCAAAATGTACACGATTTCTCGACATGCAATGAACGGATTGACGTAAAATTTGGTAAACTTATACAGTGTAATAGTAGTTTGGTCTTGATCGACGTTTTTCTTCTTAACTTTTTTGTCATTAGTTATTAAGAATAATGATGTAGTTTTTTTTTCTCGAAAAATCGAAAGAAAAGTTGTTTTTTTTAGTCATTGGAACACGATAACAAAAAAAGCTCGGTCAAGTCGTAACCTATATTAGCTATTTAAAGAATAAAACTCGTTTTTTTTGTTTCTGAACAATCGAGTGGCCATAATGAAGTACACCGTTGAGCCCTTCACGTTCAAAGGTCCTTCACGAGATTTTTTATAACTTCTTTAATTATTAATATTTTTTAATGAAATTTGTTACACTACTTTGTTAATATACATAGAAATAAATATATGAACGATTTGTCAATCATCTTATTTATTCCCATTAAAATTAATTTAGATGAATAGCCATTATTTCCGAGCCGTCACAGTAGCCTAACCTCTTAAGGGCTCTTCTCACTCTAGACGCTAAAAAAGGCTATTTTCATTATTTTTTTTATAGATTTATATTATAGATATTGATATAAAAGTTGTTACACTTAATAAATACACTTTCGAAAAACATTTAAAAAAAATTATTTATTTAAGTCACTATTTATGGACGAAAATGGTAGTTAAAAAATGTTCTATAAAAATTGTAGGTCTGCGCTGTTGATGAAATCTCGGAGATGGATCATCCGAAACAAAAAAATCAAACAGTTTCAGATTCAGTATGTTAATGGCTATAGTGCATATCATATGATTTTTGATATATGCTAAAGTAACAAAATGGCGGACATGTTTCGGAAAAAAACGTGTTTTTCCACCGTTTTTGGCAAAAAATAGTAAATATCACAATGTTAAAAAATCCTTCATATGCGCTATAGCTATAGTTGTAAAGAATATGTGGTTAAAATTTCATAAGGATCGGTTCAGTAGTTTCGAAGTTTTTATCGAACGCGTTTAAAGTTTGTTTCAGTTGCATAAATACATTTTTTTTTTTAAATGTATGTATTCCGAAAGTATGTGCTTTAAGTGTAACAACTTTTATATCAATATCTATAATATAAACCTATCAAAAAAATCATGAATATAGCTTTTCTTTTAGCGTCTAAAGTGAGAAGACCCTTTAACACCCAAAATCGTTGGATGCAGATTCAAATTGGAGATCTCTAAATGAGTCACCTAAAGAATACTTCGGCGATATCCAGAGCTCAAGTGTGCCAAAAGAAATTCGGGCAATAAAAAACCGCAATTTTTAGCTTTGCCCTTATGAAGCTGAAAATTATCAAGCACGAGGGAAACGATTTAAAAAAACTTCTAACCGGAAATTTCATATTTGGCCTACGTATATTATAGGACTGAAGACTCGATTTTCCTGGGATCTGGGACGTATATTCGAGAATTTCAAATTTCGGTATTGCCTCAGCTCGCATATCCCGTGCATCCCTAACATTATCGCGATTACCGATGAAAATCGTCGAGCAAAACGCAAAAATAAAACAAAAGTACACACTTAGTTTTCGTAACAAAAGCTTTTTTCTCGATTCATCAACGCTTTACATGATCATCAGTCTGTACAGACTCCACGCGCGCACACACACGTTGATCTCTACTACAAGAAACGGTTCGCCGGAAATTAGTCAAAAAAAAACGTTAAGTAAAAAAAAATAATTCGTGACGTGATTTTCAAAATGGAAAATAACATTTTGTAAAAAAAATAATTCGTCGTGTGATTTTCAAAATAAAAAATAATATTTTGTAAAAAAAATAATTCGTGACATGATTTTCAAAATGGAAAATAACATTTTGTAAAAAAAATAATTCGTGACATGATTTTCAAAATGGAAAATACCATTTTGTAAAAAAAAACAATTCGTCGTGTGAATGTCAAAATGAAAAATAACGTTTGGTAAAAAATAAAATCATTCGCGACATGATTTACAAAATAGAAAATAACGTTTGGTAAAAAAAAAGAATAATCCGTGACATGATTTTCAAAAAGGCGCGCATTTTGTGGCAATAGCTCTTCCGGTGATACTAAGCGTAAGTTTACACTACGGGATAGCTTAAAATATTGTACAGCAATACTCGAACGTGCGTCGACGAGACAAGGCAACTTCGTGAATGAGCGAGCTACTTTAATCGAGGTCGCCAGGGTTCATTCCATTTCGGATCTCCCACACCGTTGCGGGTCTTCACTGGTACGGACGCCTTCCTTACGTTTCGGTAATGAGGGTGCAAAGTCGAGGGTTTTTTTGTTTGTTCGTTCACGTTTTTTTTTTGTTGTTTTTTTTTTCAGTATCAAAGTTTTGGTTTACCTTCGCCGTAAATGGGACGTTCGGCCCCGCTCGTCAGATTGGTGCCCTCGTTCGGGAATGTAGCTTGCGCCGAGGGCGGTGGCGGCATCGCGAATACCGTCGTGCCCGGAGCCCCTTGAGAGGCACCACCCTGTGGTTGCGCAGTCACCGCCTCTTCCTCGCTCTCGTCCTCCTTTAAAGTTACGATATTCGATTAGCACTCTGCACACCAGCTGGTTATGATTATTTTCTCGTTGTAGACACGGTGGGGAATTATTCATCGCTGGAGGCCAACGAAGAGTCTTTTTCATCGTTCCCGAAGTTCCCTTGCGGGCTTTCGACGATCCATTTTACCCCAAACTTGTCAGTTCGTTATTTCCACGTCCCGAGCCCATCCCCATCGTCTCCTGATGCTGATGATGGAAAAAAAAATTCCCCAAGTACAAAATCAAACTCAAAATCCAGAGGAATAAAAGTTGCAGGCTCCTACAACTGAGGCACGTCGAACTTTCCGAATCTCTTCGGGTGCCTCGAGCTCCTACAGTGTTTTTCTTTTGCCCTGATGACGTTGAAGTTTGCATCGTTGGAATGCAACGACAATTACTATCTTTTCCATTATCCCAAATTTCGCAGACTTGGGCTACAAAAGTTACGATCACAATTTTTAGGATCCTCATTCAGTGCTCTACAATGTGAATTTTGATAGCAACGAAAAAAAAGAAAAGGAATTTTTGTTGCATTCCAACGATGCATACTTCAATCCTGTCACATGTCACAATTCTCACCGGAGACTCGTAAATACCCCAAAAAATAAATCAAATCTTTTAGTCCACGGGGATCTCCATGCGTCGGGATTCGATCAATAAAATCCCTGCGATCGCTCCCTTGTCAATCCTTCGAGCTGGAACTGTTCCTCCGAGAGCGAGAACCTCGCGTCGGAATATCTTCAATTTCCGAGGACGCCCTGCGACGCCTGACGGAAAGCCGAGCAACAATGACACGAGCATCGCAGTGTGAGAATGACGAAAGTGAGGAAAAATATTGTGCTGTGCAAACGTGCGCGTACGAGACAAACGAAATTTACGGAAATCAACAACAAAAAATTACTTTTTTAGCGTGCCAAAAAACGTGATCACAAGCGACGAATGGGAATGTTATTTCGTTATATTTGTGAGTGAAACCGGATGACTGGCGTGAGTAAATTGAGGGGTTGGACTACTGTGAAAATGACGGACACTCGTTCGTTGCTTGAGGCAACTCAAATTGAAGAGGAAGGTCCAACGCATGGTGCAGGAATCGCAGATTGAAGGTAAACGTATGATTACAACGATAAAACTGCTGGTAAAACTTTGAACGCGTTTTTCTCGATACTGTATTTTTCAAAATGGTGTACACGATTTCTAGACATCCAATGAACGGATCAACTTATCCCTTGCCAGTCACACCTCGAAAAAATTACGTCAAAGTCATTGTGGGTGAAATTCACCCCAATCATTTTGCAATGTGATAAAGTATTGAAAAATTAAAAAAGAATACTGCAATGTACTTTCAACTCTTTTCTACACGACCATGCCGATTATTTTAAAAAAGTGTGGTTTTAAATGTGCAAAAAAATGTTCCATTTTCCCGAATTTTCTGGAAGGTATTCCAGGTAAAAAAACGGCTGGGGTATATTTCACCCGCCGTGACAATTAAGGGTTAAAAGTTGGTATACTTGTTTAGTGTAATAGTAGTTTAGTCTTGACCGACGTTTTTCTTAACATTTTTTTTCATTAGTTCGTAACAATAATGATATCATTATTCTTCGACAAATTGGAAAAAAAAAATTCAAAAAGTTATTGTTGATGTGAAAAACGATGACAAAAAAAGCCCGGTCGAGTCTCAGCCAATATAAAAAAATCGTTTTTTGTTTCATATCAACTGGGTGGCCAAAATCAAGTACACCGTTCAGCCCCTCACGTTCAAAGGTCCCATGATCTTACTTATTCAACCAAATTTTTTTTTTCGTAACCCTAATTACCAGATCTCACAGTAGCCTAACCCCTTAAGGGAAGGTTCTGCCTTGTTGGACCAAAAAATGTTCGATTCATCACCAATTTTTTATGCGAAAAGCATTCAATATAGAAAGGTGACATTTGGTATGTTGACTAAGCGGTCTTTATTGAACATCGAAATATTTTTTAAAGTTTGACAAAACATGGTGGTGGGAGTGGGAGGACCACGTATGTCGGTGCGCGGGCGATGACATTCTTCGCTTGCAAAAGTTCTAAGTCCCGGACAGATGATCGTAAGTAAAAAAATCAAACATATTTTTACTTTGTATATTATTGTGTATAAGTTGACCTAGAATCAAGAAAAATTGAAAAATAAAAAAATAGTGAGCAATCGGAAGGAAGTTTGTTTTTTTTCCCAAAGAAATTAGCATTTTTTTGCTCACTATTTTTTTATTTTTCAATTTTTCTTCTTGATTCTAGGTCAACTTATGCACAATATTGTACAAAGTAAAAATATGTTTGATTTTTTTGCTTCAGATCACCTGTCCGGGACTTAGGACTTCCGCAAGCGAAGAATGTCATCGCCCGCACACCGACATACGTGGCTCCTCCCACTCCCACCACCATGTTTCGTCAAACTTTAAAAAAATATTTTGATGTTCAATAAAGACCGTTTAGTCAACATACCAAATATCAATATTCTATATTTACTACTTTTCGCATAAAAAATTGGTGAAAAATCGAACATTTTTTGGCCCAACAAGGCAGAACCTCCCCTTAAGGCAACGTGAATTTACCCGTGTAAAATAATATTAATTTCAGTGACAAACGTTAGTCTTCCAAAAATAAGATTTAATCAGGAGGCTCGAACAAAAAGCACGCAAAATACTTCACGATGTGAAGCGGAAGAAAAAAAACATACCATCAGCAATTAATTACAATAGTCATTAGTCTGCCTCTGATTGACATCATTTCAGGCTCCCAGTTGATCGCGGTATCAACTTCACAGCGAAAAAGGAACAAAAAGGGGCCAAAAGGGTGTGGGGTTAAAAACGCAGCTGATGCAAAGTGTGCGGATGATGTCAACGTGAACTTACCTTTTGGAAAGCTCGGGGTTGATTCGTCACAACATCGCCATCAGGATTCAGGTCCCGCTATAATACAACAATAACGTAAACAAAATTGCTAACCTACATGCGATAATAATAACCTACATTCGTTCATGCATATGGTGGTGAAAGTGATGTTTGCGAAACAACAAAATTTCTCCACCACTCGTACCGCTGTAGATATTGTTTATAAATCTCCCGAAACGATTCGCTGTTTCGCGAACTGAACGTCACCCGATTCGAGATGATCGTGAGCAATAAAGAATTATTCCTAAGGTGATGCTACGATTGCCAAATTGTTTGGGGGGATGATTCGATCCGAAAACGGGATGCCAAAGTGGTGTAAACATAAATGCCAACGAGCCTCGATATTTCGATAACGAAAAAAAGAAAACGAATCACATTTAAGAGGAATAAATGCTCGAACGATTTGTGTGAGTGTAGAGGTGCGTGAGGAAAGTGAAACACCTCGGTTTTTTTTGACAGGCGATTATATCGTTCCCGGCTCTTTGTTCGCCACGAATTACGAGAAAGGCTGATCGAATCTGACAGAGATTTTCATTGTTTTCGATAAATTCGAAGATGAAAACGGGCGGGATCGGCGCTCGCAATTGTTCAGAGAGCATCGATTAAAAACGATGTCGATAAATCTCACGTGTATATGTATCTGTGTGGTTAGCTTACGTGTTCAGCTGTATAACTCTCCTATGGAGAGTGTTCAATCTCTCTGTTTTTCTCTGTTGTCCGAGCGATAACTTATCACGGAATTTCTCGCAGCTATGCGCAACAAGCATACACCGGGTGTCCCACCGAAAGTTCTTGAAGCTAAACGCGTCCGCAAGTTTAACCAGGGGCTCTTACATTAAGGAGAACAAAAAAAAACGTAAAAGATGTAACCCCCGTGAGGTATGAGTGCGAGAGAGTCGGCTGAAGATCATCGAGTCCTACACGAGACGACAAAAATTCATTACCGTATTGGCGTAAAAATTCAATCCCAGTTCGTATAAGTGCGAGGAAAAAAAGCGTCGAGATTCAAGCGACAGAGAAGGTAATTTTGTGCAGTGTCGATGTCGTGTCGCGGGGAGCGAGACAAATTCGCGGATGATCCGCTTGTACGTGCAAAAATGCGTGTAAGAAAAAAAATAATAAATAAACTCGATGATTTTTGTGTGAATTTCGCGATTGCAAGAAAATACGGGGAAAAATAAAGAAAACGAAGCGTTTATAGAACGTTTACTCACCAATCGCAGTAACGATCCCGCTATCGAGTCACAGGTCTCATTCTTTATCTTTCTCTCGCTCTCACTCTCTCCACTACGAATAGCAATATTTAAAAGCCAAAGTGTCGCGACGAAATCGAAAAATACGAGAATAAAAGAAAGTAACGAGAAAAATGCACAAGATAGCGAATAATGACACGCACATTACGATATAGAGCGCGTTCGATTTGGGCGCTTACACGCTTACAGCGTTCACGCTCGTTGGCGGTGCTGTGGCACTTTCGGGTTTGAACTTTGCGCACTTCGACGAGTTTGCGCTCTACGGAACTCAAATCGTTCGAGTTGGCATTATCGGTATTAAGATGGCGGACGCAGCAGAAGCTTGTCTTGGTTTTCGAATTATTGGCGAGTTGTTCAACACAATTAAGGGGAGGGTAGGGGTCTAATCGTGAAAAAAAAAACACTTTTTTGCGAATTTTTTTCATCTATATGGATAGAGTACATTTTTTTGAAACCTTTTGTACATTGTTGAGTGTCATTTCAAGAACATTCCGTGAAATTTGTACGCGAAAATATCCACAAACAAGCCGGTGCCGCGTTTTTCTCGAAACCACTTTTTCAAAGTCCGTGTTCACTGCCATTTGAAAACTACATGACCGATTTATTTCAAACTTGGTACACACTTTCTACATATAAAATACCTCCCCCCAACGGTTAGTTTGAGATTTTTTTTTACATTGACGGGGTTTTCCACCCGCAAAATGGCGTAATTTTTCGTGAAAAATAGCACTTTTCACTTTACTTGGCCACCAAAAATTTAGAAATGAAAACAAAAATTATCAAAGACCGTTGGGGGGAGGATTTGATGATACTTTGACTAAATTTTAGTGGTACTTGATTTCAGATAATTTTTAGCTGAGATACAGTGAACACCGCAAATCGTGTTTTTCCAAAGGCGTTCTTGGAAAAGCTTTGTCACCGGCTTGTTTGTGGATATTTTCGCGTACAAATTTCACGGAATGTTCTTGAAATGACACTTAACAATGTACAAAAGGTTTTAATAAATTTACTCTATCCATATAGATGAAAAAATTCGCAAGAAAGTGTTTTTTTTTCACGCTGAAACCCCTACCCTTCCCTTAACAATGAAACTGATAGTGATGAAAATTACGATCCAATAGAAAATATTAGTGACAAAGAGATGAAATGGGAATATTTTTTATAATTTTTGAATATTCCCCTTAGAAGAAATCCCCTAATTCGGATCCAGAATGTTGAAGAGGTTATTTTATTAGAAACAGGATCCGCCGAATTAACTAAAAACAGTTCGCGTGAGCTGTTGCCGCCATCTTGATAAATTTTCACAAAGAACTGGTAACCCAAGAAGGAATTTTCAAAAAGTTGTCCAAAAGTCAGCTACAAGTGTACCAAATATCGCCCGGAGGTTACCTTCGCGTTGACCATCCCAAAAGATAACTGCCACGTGATGGACACATGCCAACTTATCGGTAACTTCCAAGCGGACGTTTGGTATCCATTTATACAATTTCTGGACAACTAAAGAGTGTCTCAACATTACCTGGCATTTTAATTTACTAATAAAACGTATTAGATATTAGAAAAGTACAGAGATTTTCATTTTAATATAAGGTACAAACATGGAGGTTATGTGTGGAACACAATATCCGATAAATGGCTAAACGGCATTGACTTGGAGACATATTCTTTCAACAAGATGGCGCAACCTGCCACACTGCCCATTTGACGCCATTGTACTTCTTTCTTTGGAGTTTCCGGAAAGGAAAAGTGTATGCCAATGATCCACAGACCTTTCCGGACCTCAAGGAAGCATTTGAACGCACCATGAATGAAATTAGTCAGCAACTATGCGGAAATATTATTAAACATTTCGTCAAAAGACTGAACGTTTGCAAACAGGGACGAGGCGGCCATTTATCGGATATTGTGTTCCACACGTAACCTCTATGTTTGTACCTTACATTAAAATAAAAATATTCGTACTTTTCGAATAAATAAATAATACGTTTTATTATGGCCTTAGGCCACAGTAACGGGTATAAAATCATCTGCGAATTTAACAATTTTTTTTTCGTTTAAAAAAGTGATTCACTCATAAAATTAATTACACATCTATTCAGTATGAATATCAAGCTGTTAGAAAATGTGTACTTTTTATGTACAAAATGGCCGATACTCGAAACTTCTCGAAACGGCTTTGTTTCAACTGGGGTGACAAATAACTTCAACAATTGTCACTCGATTTACTTCAAATTAAAAAGTTATGCTCCTAATTGCATTTCGCAGAGAAGTACGTACGGAATTTCTGATTAATCGAAAACTTTCCATTTTATGAGCAGTTTATGAGCAGTATAACGAAATTTTTCACTGAAAATTCATTTCTTAAGTTCAAATACCTACAACTTTTGAATAAAACAATGCTTTTTAAATTCCGTAAGTACTTCTCTAGGTATTCTAATGTAGATTGACGAGAACTTCGTTTTTTGTTCTAGGTAAAAAATTGTGGATGCTGAACGTCACGCCGCGGCGCGCCTAAAAAAAAGATAAAAGAAAATATATTAGTAGTCGGCCATTTTGTACATCGAAAAAAAAATATATATATTTTCTAACAGCTTGATATTCATACTAAATAGATGTGTAATTCATTTTGAGTGAATAACTTTTTCATACGAAAAAAAAATTGTTAAATTCGCACATGATTTTATACTCGTTACTGTGACTCAAGGCCTTAATAAATAAAAATGTTCGTTTCGAAAATAAGCGCGCTTTCAACGCTCACGCTTTTGCTGCCTTGCCTCGCCGACAATGAGAGAAACGTGTATAAGCACATGGCAACGATAATAACGTCACGCGTGACGTCATAAACGCTTATGTAAGCGCGCACAGCGCCAAGTCGAGTGACCCGAGCGATGCTCACAAATGCCGTGCGCGTATAAGCGCCCTGGTCGAACGCACCCATAGACAAAAGCGAAGAACCGCGTCTGGATTGCTCGACTCGACTGCACCGAGACGCGGCGAGTCTGCCACGAAAACAAAAACGAATCAACAACTCAAATCCAATCGTAACTCTTCGAAGCGAATTTCGCTTCGAACGTTATTTCGAAAAAAAGAACTTACCTTTCGTTTTGGGCCCCCAATGGAGAATACGCAATTTTTTATTTTCCCGCTCCGAGCAGGAGCGTATTGTTTTCGCTACTTGGTTGAACATCGCCTTACTTGCTCGACGGAGTTTGCTCGACGATGTCGTGCGAGCGAAAGGCCTCTCACTGGGACCTTTTTCTCGCTCCCGCAGGAACCGAAATTACCGTCTCTAGACCTGTTCACTCGATAAGCAACCCCTCGGTGCGGGCGAAGTAAAAAATAGCCGTGTGTGTTGTGTGTGTGTGTGTGTGCGCGTTCAATTTTCTCGCCTCGCGGCAACTCCCGTGTTTACACTAAATGTAGAAAAAAAAACGGTACTAAAGCGTAGAGGACCCCTGGGATAATAAAGTTAAGGCGATTATAGACGAAAAGGTGCGCTTTGATAACGCGATTCGCGCGTTCCGGAGGAACGTCACGGTCGAGGATGAGTTTTCCCTTCGACAATAAAAAAAAAGACAGCTATCTCTCTCGCACTCGTAGCGGCTCGGTCGGTGTCTCGTCAGGCCTTCAATATAGCTCGCGTGATCTCGAAACTCGCGCGTCGTCCAAACGCGACGAATTTTTTTATTTGCCTGCGTTTATCGCTTCATTTTTTATCGTCATACAGGCTCTTTTTTAACGACTCCAAATTGTACATCTCCCAAAAACGCTTGAGCGATTCAAGCCGAAGACGAGAAATTAATTTTCATTGCGTTGTCCAACGACGCGGACTTCAAAATCACGAAAGCTCGGGCGATATTTTTTTTTTCTCCATAGACCGCGCGAAAAGACTGCCTCGACACATGTTTGGGTCTGTTTGAGTCGTACGGGCCCAAACAAAGTCGTACGCGACGGTATAAAAAAAGTGCCTGATCGAACTCGTTTTTCGCGTCCTGATGCGACGAAACTGCGCTAGAGTTTCTTTCTGACTCCATTCTGAGTTATAGGCGCGCAGCTTGGAGCTGAAAATAAGTACGAAGTTCGGAAGCTTGTGTACCTGTAAATTGTGATAGAGTCCACTGTCCTCGGGTCGATTCGGTTTCAATTTGCCGCAACACCAATTACAGCAGCAGCAGCAACAACAGCAGCAGTAACAGCCGGTCAGGAACGCGCAGATTACGACGAACGCCTGGGAATACGAATTATAAGATGAGATTTATAAGTTTGGGGATGTCGCGCGATTGAAATTCGCGAATCGACATTTCATTGTTTGTCAGCCAATCAATCAGCTGCGTAATAATTTATATTGTTGTAAAACATTATTGTGTAATAATTTGTCTATAAAACTTCATCAGTAAAATATGTTTGTGAAATGTCGTTACCAACAGTATATAGCAATAATATTTCTGCGTTAGTTTATATTAGGTGAAGGAAAAAATTCGTGTCGTTTTTCCCAATAGTTCTATTGGGAATATTTTTTTACTATTTTTCCTTCGCCTAATATTATTTTTGTAATTTAATTGTGGCGAGTATTTAAAAATCAGCCGAATTGATGCTACATAAAGAAACCGGAATATTTTTCTCAAATATTTATAAATAAGAATAACATACTTTTTATTATGAAAATTTTCATATTATGGAAATATTGTTCTAAAATATTGATGATATAGATACAGTGTTAACAATTTAATTACGTATCGGATGTTAAAAAATGATAATTTTCAAATATACAAGATTTGACCTGAACTCGTACATTTTTGTCAAATACAAAGTATTGTTCTCAAATATTTTGTATCTCTGTATAGAAATTATATAATTATTATTTTTATATTTGAATTATGCGATAGGAATTTTTTTTTAATGACCATCTTTGAACAGAGAAATTTAACTTAAACCCAAACATTTTTTGTAAAAAATTATTATTGACATGCTGTTTTAAAATATTATTATCAATTTTATATATAATATTTGACTATTTTTTCGTACCTTGCACCAGCCCGACGTGACGACGAAGTAGGCGTTGACATTCTCCTCGCCAAAATGGTCAGCTACGTACAGTCCCAGCGATCCGTAATTGTCGTATATGTTGCGTTTCGTAACATCCATTAGTATCGAATGCGCATGATTTATTTCCTTAAACTGCCGGAAGAAATGGCAAGATAACGTATCTACACAAATATTTGTATACGCGCGTATGCGCATATGCATGAATACACGCGCATGTGTCATGCATAGCGCAGAACGATCTCGTGCGACATATGGTACGACCGGAAAAGAGCACAAACTGCAAAACTTTACCCTATCGGATGCTTCGGGATTGTTGGGATTTTTGTCCGGGTGGTATTTTAACGCCAGTCTTCTGTAAGTCTTCTTGATGTCCTCGGAAGTCGCAGTTTTGGGAATTTCCAGTGTCTGATACAGCGAGTCACCCGCCGTTCTGCAATAATGTGGCGACGGCTGATTAACATCAGTAGAAATTGATAAAACTTCAAGTAACGATTGAACGTCGTTCAAAGGGCGGATTACGGGTTCGTTGCTGTATTTACATATCGTACGGATTCTGATCAGAAAAATCGGAGCAATCTTTAACACGAGTTGTTACCAGATATGATCGAAATGAACGACGCAAAGTGCCGAACGCTGACTCACCTAATTCTATGCTCTGGAAGGTTGGATCGTTGGAATGCAATGAAAACTCCTTTTTACATTTCTATTTGCTCCTTTTCGTTATTGCAAACAAATATTTTTTGCAAATTGAGATTATAGATCTCTGAGATAAAAAAAATGGTTGAGCAATTTTTGTAGCTTAGATTTGTCAGAATTGAAGAAAATGAAAAAACCAAAATATTTGTAGCGTTCCAACGATGCAAACTTCAAAATCGCTTAATTCTACAGGGCCTGAAGTCCTGCGTTTTTCCCAAGCATATACCATTTCAGACAATAATTAGCTCAAATCTTTCGCCTATCTCTCTTGCACCAATGTCGCACAGTGCATTGAGAGTGCAAGAGATCCGCTTTTGGATGGATTTTCTACTTTTCCACACCCCTAACAATGTACAGAAAAAAAAGGTTTACAATCAAGTTTACAATCATGAGCGGTAGGTGACCTTCAAAGTTAGACACAGCTCCGACATTTAACATTAATATCATCGGGTGTTCACTAATTCACGGTATCGTGATGGTATGGTATTGAACATACATCGGAATCCAACGAATATATACCATTTTTCATATTCGCTTGTTTTTTTAGCACATTTAGGCTTCCAAAGTGACATACATTTTTGAGAATCCTAATTGAAGTTTTATAACCAAAAGCTACGAAAACAATATTTGTAATGATAATAAAAATCAATAAATTGAAAAATGAAGAAATTCGCTGCAGTCCAATGCAAACTTCAACGCCGTGAGATTGTGCGAAATGGACGATGGAAAATCGTCACGAGATAACTTTTACGATTAACAATTTATCGCCGCAGTTATTGCACGGTCGTTAGGTACAGGCTCTCAGGGTTTGTTTGAGTTTATTTGTGTTGAAGCTCGTCAAGGCTCGTCAAGGCTCATGAAAGCTCGAGGCACTGAATAACAGGCTGCGTCAAGTCCTTAAAATGCTAATTACAATAATGAATACGAAACATTGCGAGGAAGCCGTCCGCCCAAGCTACGCTTCGAACGCCTGCGAATACGTCCGACCGCAAAAGCTTCAGAACATAACCTCAAAACCTACAATAGAGAATCGCTACCTAAAAACGGCAAATTTTTGACGAATTCGAAGAGAAAGAAAGTCGAGCATCCCTGAGGCTCTAGCGACTAAAAAAAAACACGCGTAGGTGAAAAAATGGAGGGCAATGTGTTGCAAATTGAATTATGCGGTTAAATTGAATATAATCGAGGATTGGACGTATAGGTGCATTAGCAGATCGGCACCGGCATACATGGTCGGCAGCGCTGATTGCATCTGAAAACACGTAATGAGGGAGTTGCTGCCCGCCGTTGCCAGTCACCTAGTTGGGACGACCGTCGCGACTCGCGGAGCCCGAATGATTCACGCGCTCTTTATCTCCTCGCAGAAACCCGATAGCGACGATAATCTAGCCGGACGCGAGTCGCGATTGCCATCGGCGAATTTCGCGTGTATATGTCGCGCGGCGGCGACGGCGACGAGGAAACGAAACGGCGCCGTGCGTGTTTACGAAAGCGAATTATTGATGTACGAGCGGGGGGAAGATGCGTGCGAGTGCGTACTCGGAGAAATTCGATAACGCGTAGAATTCGACGAAGCGTCAAATTCCACGAAGAGGCGACGTGAGTCGTGACAGAAGAAAAAAAAAGCTTTCGGATAGCCTCGATCGGCTGATGGGGCGGTACGAGGCGAGTACTGACGTACGCGTTCGAGAATACTCACGACATTTTTCTTCGATCCATGGCGTTATTTGTTTGTCGACGAGATATACGGGATTATTCACGGGGCTCGGTTGAAGCCGCCGTTTTCCGCGACGCTACTCGAACACGTCAAAGTCGCGAATACTTTTCACCTCTCGCTTATCTCGCGTTGCGACGAATATTCCCACTTATGCGATCGAAGACATGTCACTCTTTTGCACGTCGCGAGAAATGGAAAAAAATTTTGAACAACGTTTCGCGCAACCCTCGAACTTTTCGCGTTCACTCTCGTCGCCCCTTCGTCGTCGTCGTCCTTGCCGTGTCGCGTAGCTGCGCGATTCCTTCGTGCTTTTTCGGCTCTTGCTCGCTACGACATGCGTATCTCATAATCCAACCACCGCGTTACGGAGGGCCACCGAGAATCGATTCAATATTTTCGTACGCGAACTCACCGCGAAGCGTCGCCTCGGAACTGTGGCGCGACCTTTCGATTCGAAATACATTTTTTAGGAGCTCGACGGAACACGGACTCGTGATTTCGTACGTTCGCCTACAGCACCCCCCCTCCCATCTTGTTTTCTGTAACGCTTTGATTTGGAAATTCGAATTCACGAAAGTGGAATCAAGAGAATTGTTTCGAGGAAAATTATTGCATCATTTGTTTCGGTCGAAAAATCATTTAAGGGGGCGACTTTAGGCGAGCAAAAAATTGCTGATTTTCATGATTTTTACAAGCTTTTGTTTAACTTAAGGGGAGGGCAGGGGTTTCGGCGTGAAAAAAAACTCTTTTTTGCGAATTTTTTTCATCTATATGGATAGAGTAAATTTATTGAAACCTTTTGTACATTGTTGAGTGTCATTTCAAGAACATTCCGTGAAATTTGTACGCGAAAATATCCACAAACAAGCCGGTGCCGCGTTTTTCTCGAAACCACTTTTTCAAAGTCCGTGTTCACTGCCATTTGAAAACTACGTGACCGATTTATTTCAAACTTGGTACACACTTTCTACATATAAAATACCTCCCCCCAACGGTTAGTTCGAGATTTTTTTTACACTGAGGGGGTTTTCCACCCCCAAAATGGCGGAACTTGTCGTGAAAAATAGCACTTTTCACTTTACACGACCACCAAAAATTTAGAAATGAAAAAAAATTATCGAAGACCGTTGGGGGGAGGATTTGATGATACTTTGACTAAATTTTAATGGTACTTGATTGCAGATAATTTCTAGCTGAGATACAGTGAACACTGCAAATCGTGTTTTTCCAAAGGCGTTCTTGGAAAAGCTTTGTCACCGGCTTGTTTGTGGATATTTTCGCGTACAAATTTCACGGAATGTTCTTGAAATGACACTTAACAATGTACAAAAGGTTTCAATAAATTTACTCCATCCATATAGATGAAAAAAAATCGTAAAAACGTGTTTTTTTTTCACGCTGAAACCCCTACCCTCCCCTTAACTTCGGTCGTGAGATGTAAACGGAACATAGATATTTCACACCCTTCCCGACTACTTAGAGATCTAAAATTTTGCAAACATGCATCTAAGAGGTGACAACGCATGATTCAACCTTTAGAAAAAAGACCTTGCTATAATGAAGCGTTAGCAGAAATTCACAGAATGAGAAACATTGAATAAAGCATGAGAAAGTGCATGGCAGTGCATAAGAAAGAAAAAAAGTGCATTAGGAGAAAACATGGAAAGCCTATGAGAAAATGTGAATTGGCTCTAAGTGCTCTCGGATCGCAAAATCGTTAAAAGGGTCCAATAGGTAAAATAGGTTAAAACGGTAAGGTCCACTAGGTGGTGAGTCAACATCTGATAGATGCCACCTATCACAGTTATCCTGACAACCAACTAATAATAACACCGGTTCGTTTGGAAGAACTAATCCCTCTTTACAAATATTTTAGAGCTCTAGTAAAATCAATTAAAGAGTAAAAAGTAGAAAATAATTAATAGGCAAAAAAAAATTGGTTAAACAAGCTTTAATTCAATGAACTAAAAAATAGAAAATCATTTTTTTACCAACTCACCTATATGTGACTAAATAAAAGCTCGGGGCGCTCAAAATTTAGACATATAATCTTTAATTTACAAAAATCCGTTAACATTACAACTGTATTTAATTGACTGTCAAACAACATTAGATTTCTTAAATAAAAATCCTGAAACTGAGTATAATGTGTGTTAATAATTTCTCTAATTCCTATTGTGCCAAATTAAATACGGTTAATGAAGCTGAATTGTTCAAATGTATAAAACATTTGAAAAGTTGAGCGCCACAAGCTTTTATTTATAGTCACATATAGGTGACTTGGTAGAAAGAATTACTTTCTACTTTTTAGTACATTGAATAAAAAAAGCTTGTAAATTTTTTTTTGCATATTATTTTAAAAGGATTTCTTCACCATTTTTGAGACTTAGGGTGTGTTTTATTACTACCTTTGGCTGTTAAATGGTATTTTCTTTTAATTAATCTTTAAAAATGGCCGAGGCATGTAGTACAGTCGTGCTGTATATTGAAATCGGAAAAAATTAGAAGTCCAGTTTTTTGACAGGTGATGTTGTAGGTGCCACGGGTGCTAAAACCAAGTTTGCCTAAGAATCGGGGTGTAGGGTTTTTTGAGGGCATGGGGGTGGATTAATGCCAAACTACAACCCCCACGAGGTCGGCGCCGGGAGAAAAAAGGTTCAGAAAAATCCGGCTTTTATTTTTGTCCACAGCGCCGAAGTCGTAGAAGTTCATTTTGGGGGTGAAAAAGTGGGGTGAAATTTTGAAAAATCAGTTTTCATTCGATAACTCTTTAGGAAAAATTCATACAATTTTTGTTCAAATGGGAACGTTGTAGCCCTTGAAGAGACGCGTCAATCGAGTATTCGATCATCCCTCTCCAATAATACCTTCACCCCCAAAAGAATTGTTGAAGAATTAACAAAAAAATTGTTTATTGAATAACTCAAAAACAATCGATTTTTCGGGGATGGTTTAAATGTACGAAAAGTAGAGCGTAATTTTCTCTATATTTTCGTTCCTATAGACCATACCCGAAAAACCGATTGTTTTTGAGTTATTCAATAAACAATTTTTTTTTTGTTTTTTAATCATTTTTTTGGGGGTGAAGAAACAGTGAGGAATGTTGAAAATCGACGAAATGGTAGGTTTTGGAGTAAAAAGATTTAAGTTTCCGAAAAAAATGCCTACATTTTGCAATCAACAAATACTTTTTTTTTAATTTTTAACATTTAGGGTCACGTTCCAGAATTTTCAACAATAAGGTTATAAAGATTGGTACCAAATTTCTTCAGAATATATCTGCCATTGTTAAAGATTAATAAAAAATATATATATACCATGTAACATCCAAAAGTAGTAATAAAACATACCTTAAGTCTGAAAAATGGTGAAGAAATCTTTCCTTTAAAAAAAAATCATGGAAATCACCAAATTTTTTCCTTACCTGAAGGTATCTTCCCCCTTAAATGGTTGTTAATTTGGCAAATTTCTTGCCTCCAAATTTTTACACTTTTTTAACAATCTTACATGCGCGAATATTAACAATTATCGATATTTGTAATGTTATGTTGTTTAATAAACCAATTAATTCTCAGTTTTTTAACTCTACGGCATTTGACACTTTCTAATACTTGAAATGGCGTTCAATGGAGGATTGTTTCGTCCTTCAATGTTCCACTAACCGCCTTTAACCAAAGTTTTTTATTCAATTTGAAAAATCAATTTTAACTTATGAATTGAAAAAAGAAAAACAAGTATCTTTCCAATAAAAAAAAACGTAATATAAAAAATATAAAAAATAAATTTTTTTTACATAATCCTCATTAAAACTGCAATGACTGTAATTCTGCTCGTTCCCGAACGTCTTCCCTCTCGACATTACAAAAAAGGACCAATGCTCTTGAAGTTTGGATCGTTGAAATGCAACGAAAATTTTCCTTTTCACATTTTTATTTCCTCCTCGTCATTAATTCGATTTTTTTTAAGTTCAGAATTTTTATCTCTCGATAAGCAAATAAAAAAATGGTCGAGGTATTCTCGTAGCCAAGATTTGCCAAAAGAAATCGGAGCAAATAAAAAGTCGCTAATTTCGTTGCATGCCGATATAAACTTCAACATCATAAGGATCAAGAGTCTCGACTCTTTGCTGTTCTTTCTTTTTTTTTATTGAACGTCCTAAACACGTATAAATTAATTCGTTAATAATGTTATATCACTTTATATACAGGATTATCAGTTAAATTAGTTTTTCCGATTAAAATTAGTCAAATTCCCGTCGAAATAACAATCGACGATGTCCCTTTCGGATATTAGCGGATACAAGATTAAAGCGTAGTTTTGCCGGTTTTTATACACAATTCACAGACACCATCGTTCACTTCCCGTCTACTTAGCGTCGTTGGTAATTAAACTAGCACATTCGTCATCGAGATTCCGTAAAATCGTGTCACTCCAAGCCACACGAGCGAATCTATAGCCGCGTTTAGTTGATGTTCGCGTTTTGAAAAATTAAACGCAGTGTGTCGCATATGTAATCTGTGAGCCACGACACTTTCTACACGATGATCCGGAAATTACGCGAAAAACGACGAATTCTTAAATCACATCGAGAGCATCCTGTTCAACAGAATCGAGCCGAACGTCGAGAGATCGTACGAGAGATCGGCTGCTTCGAACGAGGAATTATTGAAAAATAAAAATCGCGGCTCCGTTACTCACTACGAAATATATATTCAGGGTGACCCCAAAAAGTGAGGTCCAGAATGAAAATTTAGATGCCTCGTATCAATGCCTATCCGAATCGACCTAGATCAAAGATCTACGATCTTTTTTAGTTTTCGAGAAAAAAGGATTTAAGGGGTTAGGCTACCGTGAAAACGACAAACGCTCGTTCGTCGCTTGAGGCAATTCAAATTGAGGAGAAAGGCTCAACATATGGTACAAGAATCGCAGATTGAAGGTAAACTTGTGATTGTTAGTAAAACTTTGAACGTATTTTTCTCGAAATTGTGTTTTTTCAAAACGGTGTACACGATTTCTCGACATCTAACGAACGGATTGACTCGAAATTTGATACACTCATTCAGTGCAATAGTAGTTTAGTCTTGACCGACGTTTTTCTTCTTGTTTTTTTTCTTCATTAGCCATTAACAGCGTCATTGTTCCTGGAAAAATCGAGAAAAAAATTCAACCCTTTTTTTTATCATTAAGTCACGGTAACAAAAAAAACTCGGTCAAGTCTTAGCCAATATTAACTATTTTAAGAAAAAAAGCTCAAAGGTCTCTCACGAGATTATTTGTAACTTCTTTAGTTATTAATATTTTTAAATGAACTTTGGTACACAACTTTGTTAATGTACATAAAAATAAATGTCTAAACGATTTTCCAATCATCTTACTCACTCCTTCAAAATAAATTTTTCCTAATAACCCCGATTTTCGGGTCGTCATAGTAGCCTGACCTTAAACATTTTTTTGCAAGTATTCCTGTAGCACAGATTCTAATTTATTTCTGTTTTGTGTATGTCCATTCCTCTTAGACGTTTTTTGAAGCAATTGGGAGTCATTTAGACTAATATGAATATTTTTTTAATCATCTGAACTTTAGTGACCCTTTCAAACTTATTTAAAAAATTTTAAATCAACATCTAAGGCATTAACGTTAGTTTTAAGTTCGTTATTCGTTTATTGCTCAACAGTGCACTTCGTAACGATAATACGAGTAAAAACATCGCGAGCAAAGTACATACACAAAACAGAAAAACAAATACTTCATTTCTTGAAGACGTGGAACGATCGTGGAACATGCGGGGGGTGATTCGTATGGGTATTGATACGAGGCATCTAGATTTTCTTTCGGACGTCACTTTTCGGTCACCCAGTATATATATATATATATATATATATATATATATATATATATATATATATATATAAATCTGGGGAATCAACGAAAAATTATTTCCATTACGTTCTAAAGGTGCAAACTCCCCGAAATTTCGCATATTAAAGAGAATTCATCTCCGATCCACTAGACCATGTGTAAAAGAAAAGAATAATATCGTGTATCGAGTCAAAATCGGAAAATAATTGTTGCATTCTCGTGATAATTGAGATTCTTCAGTGCAATATTTGATAACAATAACAATTATAACTACGGGCGATAACATGAGTATCCCTTATATTGATCTTTTTTTTTCATGATTGTTTTTATATTACATTGGTAGATATTGATTGGAAACGCGCGGCGCGGATTGCCCGGTCGGCTATTCGCGCCTCGCGCTTCTGCCGAAGAAGATAGATTTGTGCGAAAGCGTAGAGCCCGAGATGAAAGTTTGGCTACTGATATATGGACACTGGAACGCGCACCAACGGTGAAAAACGATCGCCAGTTCGAGTGGCCTTGAAGGCAGCTTAATTCTCGTATCTAAGGGTTAGAATGTTTTTTTTAATCATAGAGTTGAGATGCAATAAACTGACGGTAGATTACGTGTTCGGGGGCTGATGTGTAGTTGAATGAAGAACGTATTAGGGTTGCACTTCCGGTGACTCAGGGTGAGCCGGTCTTTGGAACGCAATGATACGAGCGATGCGTGCGCAACATCAAAAGGATAGTAATTGGTCGTACTAGGTCCTGTTCGTTGGGTCTCATCATTTTGATGGGAACAAGTGCGCATGCCCATGATGATGCGCAACGCGCAACTGCGCAATGAAACGATTCATTCGTTTTGCGCATGACTTGTTTCATTGCGCAGTTGCGCGTTGCGCATCATTATGCGCATGCGCACTTGTTCTTATCAAAATGATGAGACCCAACGAACACGACCTTAGTTGGGTCTCAATTTTGATACGAACAAGTGCGCATGCGCATAATGATGCGCTCGTTTCATTGCGCAGTTGCGCGTTGCGCATCATTATGCGCATGCGCACTTGTTCGTATCAAAATGACGAGACCAAACGAACACGACCATTTTTTTTTCATCAATGGGAGAAATGTGATGGAAATATCGAACTTTCCTTGCCGCACCGGCGATAAGTCTGCTCGGGAAGAATGGATATGCCAAAGTTCCTCTCTCTTGGCGACCGATTGGCTGAGTACGTTCGGCTTGGCAAGCCTTCCAGTGTTGCGACATTTGAGTGGGTCACGCCAACACCAGCGGCGGTGGCTGTGCTGAGTACTAAAATTACGCCGTAAGTAATAGCGCCCTGAGGCGTGTACGCTTCCGTTCAAATCTATCTTCTTCGCTATTACACATCACCCCGTGCCCAAATATTTTCCTCTACTTCGCCTCTTTCCAGTCCTCTTTCCGCGACGCGTTTCTTCTCGAACTTCCGAATCGTCGGGGGTTCTCGGACTTGCCGCGACTTGCGCTTCGCGTTGGAGTTCCCTGGCAATCGTCCCATTCAATGGCCGCTGCACCGAACCGCCAAATGATCGACGAAGTACCGAACCGGTGTAATTTTCATCTACGGAGTGGAAATCGTGCATTTCCTGCTGTGTCAATTTTTCGAAACGGGGTTCGGGACTCTTTAGTCGTCCAATACGTGGAATATCAGTTCGAGCACCGTGTTCGTGTCCTGACTCATCTGCGCGGCTTTGTGGAGAACTTGGATAAGCTCGTTGTCCAAACTGTTCATGTAAATCGGTGGTAACCGAGTTCCCTCGCTTCCCGCTTCGTATCCTACCTGAGAGCACGAGACGTCGGACAAAATGATTAGAGATGTTAAGGCGGGATATACATTTAGACAGGAACAAAATAAGCAATATTGATCAATAGAGATTATTCAATATAATAGAGTAGGAATTGATCAATATAATATTGAACAATAGAGCGCCTAAAAACAGGTAAGGAAAGAAAATATCAGTAGTCGGCCATTTTGTACATCGAAAAAAGAAATGTATACTTTCTAACAGCTTGATATTCATACTAAATAGATGTGTAATTAATTTTATGAGTGAATCACTTTTTCATACGAAAAAAATGGTTAAATTCGCACATGATTTTATACCCGTTGCTGTAGCCTAAGGCTTTAAAGAAAAAAAAAAGAAATCGATTTTTTGATCGTTGTAATGTATATCCCGCCTTAACGGGGTACATTTAACTAGGCGGGACAAAAAGTAGTATTTTCTAAAAATTGTTTTATTCGGTAGTATCACCGTTTATATTCCCTGAAAATGTCATTGAAATATTCCTACAATTGAACGAGCTACAGCTTTCAACAGTCGGCCGGGCGAGCGATAGCAGCACCATGCTTCAAACTTTAATCGCGTTTTTCTCGAAACAGTGTTTTCAAAGAAGGTGCAGATGATATCTCGAGAGCCACTAGATGGATTGTTTCCAAATTTACAGGAGATACGATGCTAAATATTTAAGGGATCAGTGTAAAATTTTCAAAAAATCCATTTTCTTTTGCATTATCCGATAGTATAGACAATTATAAACATGCTGCACATACACATACATAAACGTAAGTATACAATTTATATGAAAATTCCGCAGTCGAAACTTTTAGGTAGTACCTCCACAGAAGAGTTGAATTAAGAAATGGTTGAAATTTGACATATGTGTTATTTAATACATTATCCAAACATCTGTGCAATTTGAATAAGTTTGACCACCCCAAACCTGAGATATTTACACTTAAAGTTGGCTTGGTTTACACGTAACAAATGCGTTATGATGGGCAAACAGAGCATCATTAATTCTACCGTCAAAACTAAAATTAAGAAATTGATAAAAAACGAGGATAAGCTAGAGTAAGATATCACGAATAATGCGAAAAAAATGAGAACGATTCACCATCTAGTTTCCAAGATATAACCATGAAAAGCCCTCACAATTTTGGTGCAAAGCCTGGGAAAAAAAAACAATTGGGGCAAAGCCTGGACAGTCCCGGCAAAAAGTTTACTGGCAATGGTAGATCAAAAACACAATATAAAATATATTTTGCGGCAATAAATTATATCCATCATATTATCTACTAGTACCGAGTCAATATTGCGTAGTTTTCAATTTTATTTATTACTAATTAAACCAATTATCAATCTTTTAAACATGAACATGGTATGTAAACTTTTGGTTGAGATTTTCGCAGAGGAACTACCTTAAACGCGTTTTTCTCGAAATGTCGTTTTCCAAAACGGTGTACACTCTCAAAAGAAGAGTTTTCAAGGTATCCGTCTCAAATTTTGACACAACATTCTTCACGCCATTCTTTATCTTGCTATGGATGCATTATTCAAATCTTCATATTTTTTTTAACGAATTGCCGAAAAAATACGCTAAATATTTTATTTTTTCATTTTTGAATAGTTACGTAAAACTGATGATATTTTGAATAGTTACGTAAACAATGCAGCGGCCATTGTTTTTCTGCATTCTTTAGTGATTTTTTAAAAAGTTCTGAATATATGCACCTCTGTATTTAAAAAAATGCATTACTTTTTCACCAACCGTTTCCAAGAAAAAAGATCGGAATTTGTTCATTTTTTTCGGGCCTCTAAGTAGATGTAGCCCCTTAAGGAGGATGAATTGAAAATATGGCGCAGCTGATCGCGCAACTCACATTGTCCGGATGTATGGTCGCCCTAACGGCAATTTTCGTTAATCCCGCAGTCGCTAAGAGGTCCAATAGCTTAACGAATGCCGCGCACGTTGCCCTCGCTATACTCTCCGATAATTTGTTTATGTCAACGGGATCGTGAACTCCGGCGGGATGATCGTCCGACTAAAATTGACGAGATAACGTTATTTCACATATGTTTAAAAAAAAAACAGAAATCATTACGGGAATCCGCACATTACTGAGGCGAATCTTCGAGAATTAAGGGGTCAGGCTACTGTGAAAATGAAGGAGTAAGGTCCAACATATCGCGCAGGAATCGCAGATAGAATATAAACTTAAGAATACGACGATAGAACTGTTGGTAAAACTTTAAACGCGTTTTTTCCGTCATTGTGTTTTTCAAAACGGTGTACAGGATTCCTCGACATTTAATGAATGGATTGACGTGAAATTTGGTACACTTATTCGGTGTAATAGTAGTTTCGTCTTGACCTACGTTTTTCTTCTTAACATTTTTGGTAAATATTCGGGTGTCACTCCTGTTAGAATCGAGCTGATTTTTTTTCGTGTGGTTTCTTACAGTTAAAAGAACATTTAATAATATTATGGCAGCGCATCAACAAAAACAATGTCAATAAATATTTTTTTAAAGATTTTTTAAAGATCACGTCGAATTTTGGGATATTACCACGAGTATTGCGCCATATTCTTTCAATATTTTGTGTATATGCTCCCGAATCTGGATCGACCCAAACAAACAAACCCAAACAAACCCAAAAACATAATGCGCCATTAAAATATAACTCAGTATAAGGTTTTAAAATAATAAATAATTGATAAAAAAAAATGTACAGCCTCTTTTTAGCGGGAGTGACACTTCCGAATATTTACCACATTTTTTTTCATCAGTCATTAACAATAATTATGTCATTAATGCGCGGAAAATCGAAAAAAAATCCAAAGCTATGTATTTTGAGATTTTTTTTCTGTTTCAGATCTACCGGTTACCCAAAATCAAGTACACCGTCGAGCGGCTCACGTTCACGAGATTGTTTATAACTCCCTTAATTGTCAATATTTTTTAATGAAATTTGGTACACAACTTCGTTACTGTACATACAAATAATTGTCCAAACGATTTTTCAATCATTTTTACTTATTCCTTCAAAATTAATTTTTTTTCGTGTCGTCACAGTAGCTTAACCCCTTAATCGCTTCGACGTTACCTTAATGATGAAGACTTCGGTCCATCGAATGAATCTGCTCGTGCCCATGTAATCCGTACCGTTGTGAACCCGTATCGAAGGTATGCCGTCCATTGCTTTACCGTCGATCGGACTTTTCACTCTGTAAAAACCGAAAATGAGTATTCTCGTCCTTCGAGTGCGATATTATTCAAATACAGCGGGATTTTAAGCTCCCGTAGTGAGAGGAAAGTAATGGGGTCGTAGAAATGCGCTATGACATATGAAGTTACATTCGAACAAAAAGTATGGACTTTTCGCAACGCACCCCAAGTTGAACAGTTCATCGTTGTCGACCCATTTGATGTTGACGGTTTCGTCGGGCTCCGGTGCCCCCTGGAGGCCGCAGCCGATGGAAAAGTCGTGCATGTTCTTGAGGGCCGCCTTGAGCGCCTCCATCTTCTCGGGCATGATCTGCACCATGAGACCGTCCTCGACTATACTCGATTTTGCCGACAGCCCCATGGACGACTTCAGCGCTCCGTTTATCACGACGAAACTCGCGCCCGTAACTGCAAAACGAGGCAATGAAAACAGCATTGAAAAACATATTCCAGAAAATTCATGGTTACACGTTATTGAATCAGAAAGTCCCTGACTTTCCTTTCTGAGTAAATATTCCAGGAAAATTGGGGCCAAATAAAGAACATAATTTTTGTTTAAGATCTAATATATAATATTTGATATCGAAATAAAACATTTAAGAAAAAAGTGCGTCGAAAAATAATTTAAACACTAAAGTAAAAAAAAACATTAAAAGCAAATACAAAAACTGTTCTTTATTATAAACAGATGTTTTTATCTCGGCGCCAATGAATAACAAATAAATATAAACACTTATCTGCAATAATAATTATGTGGTTGTGGTTTTTTTTGGTATGTAATGAAGAATAATATAAATATTAAAAATAAACAAAAATATTTATTTTCTATATTTTTCAGTTTCTTTTTCAAGTCCTTTTTTTCGTAATTCTTGTATAAAGTAAATTTTGCAAAAATTCCAGAGAACTTTCAAAATTCCATGATTTTTCCCCGATCATTTCAGGTGGAAAGAAATTCCCTCAGTTTTCCCTGTTTTCCATATGCGTAACAGCCATGAAATTGCAGTTTCATGACAGCTGCCATCTTCAAAGTTGAACTGTCATCCAATGTGAACAGCCATGAAATTGCTGTTTCATGGCAGCTGTCATCTTCAAAGTTGAACTGTCATCCAATGTGAACAGCCATGAAATTGCTATTTCATGACAGCTGTCATCTTCAAAGATGAACTGTCATCCAATGTGAACAGCCATGAAATTGCTGTTTCATGACAGCTGTCATCTTCAAAGGTCGACTGTCATCCAATGGGAACAGCCATGAAATTGCTGTTTCATGGCAGTTGTCACCTTCAAAGTTGAACTGTCATCCAATGTGAACAATCATGAAATTGCAGTTTCATGACAGCTGTCATCTTCAAAGATGAACTGTCATCCAATGTGAACAGCCATGAAATTGCTGTTTCATGACAGCTGTCATCTTCAAAGATCAACTGTCATCCAATGTGAACAGCCATGAAATTGCTGTTTCATGACAGCTGTCATCTTCAAAGACGAACTGTCATCCAATGTGAACAGCCATGAAATTGCTGTTTCATGACAGCTGTCATCTTCAAAGATGAACTGTCATCCAAAGTGAACAGCCATGAAATTGCTGTTTCATGACAGCTGTCACCTTCAAAGATCAACTGTCATCCAAAGGGAACAGTCATGAAATTGCTGTTTCATGACAGCTGTCATCTTAATTAACCCAGTGAACTCTCACCCTTTCGCGGTTTGTTGTGAATGTTGATCGCCTGAGTTTGGTAGCTGCTCTCGTCGCCGGTGTTCGTCTGTATACAGACGAGATGCGAGTCCGCTTGGCTGCTGAAGTTCGCAGCGAAAGCGAGGACGTGATCGTTCGAGTTGTTCAGCCCTTTGATAACTTGGTCGTAACGATTTTTCGGGAACAGCACGTCGGTCGTACGATCCTGCATGTGAATCGTCAGGCCTCGCACACCGGGCAGGGTGTAGGCGAAATTGCGAAAATCCGCGAGAACCTTCATGATCGTGTGACCGATCTCGAAGTACACGGCGTCCCGGAAGCGAACGGATACGAGGGGACACGGATAGTAGCGATACTCGGCCCCGAGGCGAAGCATCAAACGAAGCGGAAATACCTTCGCCCACGGTGTTTCCCACCTGTGCACGAGAAGACCCACCAGGAAGGGCGCCGGGGGAAGAATGATTTTCTGCAGACACTGAAAGCTCTGTCGAACGAATAGAAATCCAGCGTGCTCGCGCGACCCCAAAAAATGTCCTCTCTGATATATCGAGACGCCCAGCTCCGTTATCGTATTGCCTACGAATGAAAAACGACCTTCGATTAGCCCGAACCAAAGAAACTCGAGAGCCTACCAACGGATTCCTCACCTTTGATGGCCTCGATGTAAATGTGATTTATGTGAACGAGCAGATCCTTGGGGATTTGCGTTTCGTCCGGTAACGTCTCCACCAAAAAGATTATCTCGTCCTGACCCACGCAAGCCAATCCCCTAGATGTGACGTTCCAACATACTCTGTTGACGCAACAGTTGACTGGAACACAAATCGAGACTGTAAGCTATAGCGGGTACGGCTGGATATGGAGGCTGGGGAAAGAAAAAGAAACTCACGATTTGTAATTTTAACGTAGGCGTAGAGGTTGCGGTTGATGGCGAACATGACCGGTGGCTCGCATTCGTTCTTCAACGATTTGTACAGCGTCTCCACGTCAACCGACTCGTGATACGTAATTTCTGGAAAAATGATGATGATTATTGAGAAATTTTCGGACGTGCCGTAGTCCAAGAGACTGGGTACCGTAAAACTGGGCAATTATAGTCCAGGGCCTCAACTATAGTCCAGCTACGTCTTCGAACAAAATCGGCTGCGACTATTGAATATATAAATCCGAGGTAAATATATGAAATAATTCTTAATAATATATAAATCAATTCTTTAGTGGGAGAAATATAAATTTGAAAACTGACAAATCCAAACCATAGTTGTGTAGTTTACGGTATCCATTTGAATGAATCGATGAAGCGCTCGTCAAATTAATTATTAAGGGGGAGATTTAGGCAAGAAAAAAATTGGCTGATTTTCATGATTTTTTTCACACGGAAAGATTTCTTCACAGTTTTTTGGATTTAGGGTAACTTTTATTACTACTTTTGCCTGTTACATGATATTTTTCTGATTAATCTTTAAAAATGGAGGAGGTATGGCACGGTCTTTGAAACTGGCGTGACGTACAGCTAAAAACTAATCGACCGATTCTGATGAAATTTGGTATAGATCTTTTTAAACTTATTGTCTAAAATGACCTTAAATGGTGTTGAAAATGAAAAAAAAAGGCATTTTTTCAAAATGCATTTTGCCATTTTGCAAAGGCATTTTTCTCGGAAAATTCAATCTTTTTGTTTCAAAGCGTACAATTTCATAGATTTTCGTAATTTCTCACTTGTTCTTGGTTCGTATTCTGCGTATGATTGGCAATAAAAGAAAAAACCTACACTGGGGTTACGCACTTCAATGGGGAGCATCACTTCAAATCAACGCCGCTAACGAACTGTTTGTCGTAGAGAGATTTTTTTTTAATCGAACGCTCAAGAACTGACGAATGGAATAGGCTTTGCGATAAAAACGTAATATAAATTTCTCACCGTGAAAAATGCGATTGAACAAAGCAAGAAAAATGATGTTAGCATTTCTCACTAATAATGTGGGGTTTGCGGTACCCATGTGTCCTAGGGTTAACCCCTTCGACGCTGCGTGTCACGCCGTCTGACAAGATCCGCTGCAACCCGTTTAGAAGACCGTGCCACACCTCCGCCATTATTGAGGATTAATTTAAAAAAAATACTAAATATATTTTAAAGATTATAATATTAAAGATTAGAAAGATTAAAATATATTTTGAAGATTAATTTAAAAAGTAGTAACAAAACATACCATCTCAATACACAGCCAGTCTCAAAGATAGTGAAGAAATCTTTCCCATAAAAAAATGCTTATTTTCTGCTTAAGGGGCTTTTTCACTTTAGACGCTAAAAAAGGCTATTTTCATGAACATTTTGGATAGGTTTATATTATAGATATTGATATAAAAGTTGTTACACTTAATAAATACATTTCTGTAATACATAAAAAAAAATATTTATTTAAGTCACTATTTATGGACGATAATCGTAGTTAAAAAAATTGTAGGTCTGCGCTGCTGATGAAATCTCGGAGATGGATAATCCGAAACAAAAAAATTCAACGGTTTTAAATTCAGTATATTAATGGCTATAGCGCATATCTTACGATTTTTTATAAATGCAAAAATAACAAAATGGCGGACATTTTTCGAAAAAACGTTTTTTTTTCACCGTTTTTGGCAAAAATATAGTAAATATCGAAATTTAAAAAAATCCTTGATATGCGCTATAGCTATAGTTGTGAAGAATATCTGGTTAAAGCTTCATAAGGTTCGGTTCAGTAGTTTCGAGGATTTTATTAACAAGCCGTTGAAAAACGTTGTTTCGAGAAAAACGCGTTTAAAATTTGTTTCGGTTACATAAATACATCAACATTTTTTTACCGTATTTCGAAAGTGTATTTATTAAGTGTAACAACTTTTATATAAATATATATAACATAAACGGATCAAAAAAATGCATGAAAATAGGTTGTCTGTCGTCTAAAGTGAGAAGACCCCTTAATTTCCAGTCAGACAATCACGAAAGGATGAGGATGACGAGAAAGTATCTCGCTCACCGCCTTTGTGTATCGTGACCATCGGCGGCAGGCCGTCGGGATCCTGAGGTATGTAGCAATTCGTGTTTGGATCCATGGGCGGCATGTTTTGTCGTTTGGCGGTTGCCAACGCCGAGGATTGGACGGACGACGGTGGTCCTCGTTTGCCGATCTTCCGATACGGCGGTTTCAGGTCCCAGGAGGTGTCGAGTTCTGTCAGGTCACATCCAGGCCTTATTCCTGTGTTTTATACGTAGAGGCGGGTGAACAAAAAAAAAACAAACGGGATATCGGAGGCAGGGTGAGCGACGCGCGCCTCCGCCGTTCTGATGAACGTGGGACGTTGCGTCGCTCGCATGCAACATCGAATTGGTCGTAAAATAAAAAGTAACGTGTTTGGAGGCGTTCGCGGGAAATTGCGGGAGCTTACGAGGATTTTACGGCTTGCGACATTCCGACAATAACAATTGTGTCTATCGGGCACAATATTGACGAGCAAACGGAGAATAATCGAAGCCAATATGACGGAGTGTCAAGGTCCGTCGTAATGGCAAATGTGATGAAGAGTTGTTGAGGCTCACCGTCGCTGAACATGACGGACTTTTGTCCCTCCGGACGTTGCTTGGAACTGCCCTCGCGCTTGAGTACACCAACGGGGACCATGACCGTGGGCGGCGGTGGCAAACCTCCGGCTAACTGTTGCAAAGGCGGTATTGTTGAACAGTACTCCATCGGGTTATTTGGATTAGGCTGTCTCCCCTATAACCATTTGTCGAATACTCCGAACTCTGACGATTGGAATTCAGTTTTTCTTTCTTAACCCCCAGCTCGTTATGGGTTCTCGAGGATTCTCAGCGCGTTTCATGCGTTCTCGAAGCCGAAAAGTACGACGCGCCGGCCAACTTCCGGTCCTTGGCGATCTCGTCAAAATCTCACGCGTCGACCGTACGAAGAAGACGTCAAGAGCATTGACTGTCGATTACTGCGATTAGATGTCGACCAATTGTTCAACGAAGTCTCGAAACGGCCATTTGTTGAACAAATTGTTCGATAACTTTTCTGCGTAAATGACCATGGATTCGAGAGCCAATGTACTTCGCGTTTCTTGTGAGGACGTCATCGTCGAGACTTTTGTCGTATCGCAAACTGGAGTTCCGTTCGAATCGAACTTTCGGCTGGGAATGTTAAAGTCTTATATACACTTGTGATGGTCGGAAAAAAAGAAAAAAATTGATTTCATATTCTTTAAGTACAATATTTGAAGAATATTCTCACGAAATTTCATAAAGATCGGAGCATTAGATACGCAGTTGTAGTTATTTCAACGTGTTACGCTTGCCGAGCAAGCAAACGCAAGCAGCTACAAGAGAAGGAGGAATGGCTCGTAGGCAGGGTTGCGAAATTTTTAATGAAAAAGTAATGCATTATTCATTACTTTTTTACGGAAATTGTTTACATTACAAAATATAATGTAATGAGTAATGTAAAAAAATTCCATTATTCGCATACATTGGATTATGTAATGTAAAAAAATGTCCATTACTCATTACATTTAATTTTGTATTGTAGAAAATATCCATTACTCATTACATTACATTTTGTAATGTGCAACATTTTCATTACAAAATGCAATGTAATGTGTAATGACAAAAAATTTCATTACACTTTACATTGTAATGGGCAATGGACATTTTTACATTACAAAGTCCAATGTAATGGGTAATGGAATTTTTTTACATTACAAAGTTTAATGTAATGAGTAATGGAATTTTTTTCATTACACAATATAAGGTAGTGTGTAATGGAATTTGTCCACATTACTAATGTAATGTAAAAAATCTCCATTACTCATTACATTGTAATGAGTAATGGAGATTTTTTAGAAAATTCCATTACTCGTTACCTTATATTTTGTAATGTAAAAAAAATCCATTGCACATTACATTGCATTTTGTAATGTAAAATATTTCCATTAGTCATGCCATTGGACTTTGTAATGTGAAAGAAATTCCATTACCCATTACATTGTAATGGGTAATGTATTACAAAATTACAAAATGTAATGTAATAAGGAATGAAAATTTTTTACATTACAAATTCCAATGTGATGATTAATGCATTTTTTTACATTACAAACTTCAATGGAATGAGTAATGGCAATTGTTTGCATTACAAAATGTAATGTAATGAGGAATGGAAATTTTTTGCATTACTGGATGTAATGTAATGGGTAATGGAACTTTTTTCTATTACAAAATGTAAAGTAACGAGTAATGAAAATGCTAATGCATTACAAAAAGTAATGCATTATTTGCAACCCTGCTCGTAGGCAGTATCAAATCAATGTTTCAGAGGCTGCAGAGGATGCAGAAGGATTACTGTATAGCCCTGGCATCGACGACTCCATGTTAGTATGAATAAATTAACTTTAAATGTAAAAGAACCATACTTGAATCTTAAACGCCATTATCTCAGGATCGTCTTTTTTGAGAAACACCTTTGCGTTGGACACGATTACTAAAAAACTGTTAATCTGATTCACACCAAATTTATACCACTTATTTATTATGATAATAGCTAGGGCCCGTAAGGACTTGGAATTTTGTTGAAAAAAAAATTATAACAAAAAAACCGATAATTTAGCACTTTCAAAAATGATTTTTAAAAAATTATCGTTATTTGTTAAAAATCAACATTTTTACAAATCCTTTGGCCAGGCCCAAGCCTATGCAATATAGTAATTAAATCTTTTTCAAATTCTGATTTCAGATTAATCGTTCTCGAGTTATCGTGTCCACCGCAACTGATGCTCAAAAGATGGCGCTCCTGGAAGACAGCTGGAGTTTCGCCATTTTTAAATATTTTTGAATAAAAAAAACTGTACAAGTACACGAAAATATGTACTGATCGATGTTCACAGTTTTTCAATAAACATTTATTGTCCCCCCGAAAAAAATCAAGAAAATCACGTCCCTTCGCCCGGTACAAGTGTATATAAGGCCTTAACGCGAAAGATCCCCGGCAAGGAAAATCGGTTTCCGTTCGGCTCGTTATCAGATGCAAGGATGTCAGAACCGCGTGGCACATTGATACCGTTCACAAACATTGTAAGGGAGGAGCCTGTTAGTGTGGCCCGGCATGCCGACTACACCACAAAAGTAGGGATTCCCAAGCACGACGGAGGTACTTCCGGTTTCAAAATCTATTGTCGCTCGGGTATAAAGATCACACTGAGACGAGCTTTGTTTTTGGGGTGATGCAGTTATCGGGGACTGAAAAACTCAAAAGCCGTTCGTATTTGCGGAGTATTTAGGATCGTGAGTTCGTTTTTTGTTCATTCAGAGTACATTCATGGATATACGTGTATATATACACTAACGGCCAAAAGTTTTCGGACACTTCGGATAATTGCAAAACTTCCCATAACTACATAATTAACAAATAATGTTAGTATAATATAATTCATTTTATTTATTATTTTACGAAGATATAGCTCTGCACAATGGATGATATTATTCTAATATAATTTTGCAATTATCCAAAATGATCGAAAGTTTTGCAATTATCTGAAGGGTCCGAAAACTTTTGGCCGGTGGTATATATGCTCTATGGTGACAATGATACCAATGTTGGAATGCAATGAAAATTAATTTTTTTGATAACATTTTTAATTGTCAATGTCTCAATTATCAATTTCTTAATTGATATTTTGCATTATTCATTACCAATTTTTATTTTCAATTATTAATTCTTTAATTAATTTTTAATTATTTATTCTTAATATTAATTATATTATTAAGTTTAATATTAATTTAATTAATACTATGATTAATTTAAACTCATTATTAATTATATTAGATATTATTAATTATCATTTCGCCATTTAATATTTTAAATTATTAATCCTTTAATTAATTTTGAATTATTCGATCTTCAATCAATGATTTCATTGGTCAATGCTTCATTAATATTTTTAAGTATAAATTCTTTAATTGATATTCTCAATTATTAATCTTTTGATTCATCCGTCTGAATTCAATTCAGACGAATTGACGGAATTATTCAATCGTCAAATGATTCATTCGAATGAATCATTTGATTCATTCAAAAAAATAATTTTTTTGATAACATTTTTAATTGTCAATGCTTCAATTATTAATTTCTTAATTGATATTTTACATTATTCATTACTAATTTTTTTTCGATTATTAATTCTTTAATTAATTTTTAATTATTTATTCATATTAATTATATTATTAAGTTTAATATTAATTTAATTAATACTATAATTAATTTCAACTCAATATTAATTATATTAGATATTCTTAGTTTTAAATTCGCCATTTAATATTTTAAATTATTAATCCTTTAATTAATTTTGAATTATTCGATCTTCAATCAATGATTTCATTGGTCAATACTTCATTAATATTTTTAACTATAAATTCTTTAATTGATATTCTCAATTATTAATTCTTTGATTAATATTTTTGATTATAATTTTTTTCTTAATATTTTTAATTGTCAATTGTTCAATAAATATTCTATTATTCATTTTTGTTATTATTTATGAATTATTGATTAATATTTCGAAATAATTGATTTTTTTGACCGCGTAAGGCTCAGAATAACAGAAAACAAAAGAATATGAAAAAAAAGGATTTTCGTGGCATTCCAACGTCTTGAACTTTAAGACCACCTTATGTGTCCAAGTCAAGGGGATGAAAAAAACTATGATTCCATGCAAGATCATCATTTTGACACATACCTCGGAAGAATTAATATTGCTAGGCGAGCTGTTAGCGCAGCTGGAAGAGCAGTCCCCACTCTCGTGTTTTCGTTCCGCTGAATGTAAGAACGAAAAACAAATAAATAAATGATTCTGAGAGAGACCGCTATGTTTGGCGGATTCGGGGTTTTATCCTGAACGACTCGTATGTCGGAAGACTGAAAAAAACCGCCAGTTTTTTTTGGTAAAATATGAGCGTTAGTTTGATGATTTTCGAAACTTTGATCGTTTTGCGAGCTCTCGTTCGCGCTTCAGGAAGGATCAATCAAGCGGGATATCAGGTGGTAAAATGGCAGCCTGTACCTTTCACGAGTAACTGGTAGCAGGGCGAACACACGCGTGAATCAATGTTGACCTGGTACTGGAGTCGGTACTTCATGCTGCAGCATTTGTTGCACAACACCTGCAACAATTGTCCCGTATGTAGTATGCAAGGATTGTGCATGTTAATGGAAATTAAGGGGGAAGATACCTTTAAGCGAGGAAAACATTTGCCGATTTTCATTATTTTTTTTAAAGTAAAGATTGCTTCACCATTTTTGAGACTTAGGGTGTGTTTCACTACTACTTTTGGCCTGCTACTTGGTATTTTTTGTATTAAGGCCGGAGCCTGGATTAGACGGTCCGAAAAATCGGTTTTTTATTGCTTAAATCGATAGATAAACTATCCAAGAATATATTTACCAAGTTATAGAGGCCAATTGTAGATATTTTCGAAGATACAAGGCCAAAAGCAGAAAAGTGATTGATATTTGATATTTATATTTCCTCCTATTCAAAACTTTGAAGCGTGTTTTCTCCAGTTTCATTTTCAGGATTTTTCCAAATCGGCGGGCGTAATAGCAAAAAAACTAAACGACCTATTGAATCAAACCAAACTTTATTTCCTTCAGTATGAAAATCTCTTCTAAGTGAATTAAAAAGGTCATTGAAAAAGTTTTTTTAAATAATTTTTATAGCACGTTAAAGTGTTTTTTTAACACATTTTTTTTAACCTGAAAAAAGTTACAATTTCACGGTTTTTTCAGCTCTTTCTTAATTCACCCAGCAGAAAAATATATGACAATTGAAAATTTTATTGGCTTTTGTTTGGATGAAATTTGGTATAAATCCAACCTTATTGTCTAAAACATGACCCTAAATGTTTTTCAAAATAAGAAAAGGATTTTTTTTCTACTGCAAAACGTAGCCATTTTTTCGGAAAATTCCATCTTTTTGTTTCAAAGCTAATTTCATCGATTTCCAACATTTTGCACTTTTTCTTGGTTCATATTGTGCGTACGAGTGTTAATGAAAGAAAAATCTTCGTTGGTCTTTTTCCAGATTAAACCTACCGACGCTACGTGTCACGCCGTTAACAACATTCGCCGCAACCCATTTTTCTATTTTTATCATTTTTAATTGTAATATATACTTTTAAATACCGTGCGATGCCTCCGCCATTTTTGAATATTAATGAAATTAAAAAATACCATGTAACAACCAAAAGACGTAATAAAATATACCCTAAATCTCAAGAGTGGTGATGAAATCTTTTATTTGAAAAAAAATAATGAAAAGCAGTTTTTTTCTCGCCTAATGTATTCTCGCCCCCTCAGGTAATAAAAGAAGAAGAATATTATCGCCGAATACACTTTAAGCGTACCTTGCCACAGGCGCGACAATGATGACGGCGTTTGATCACGGTGAACTTGACGTCGCAGAGCATGCAGTTCGGTGCCTCGTTGTCGGGGATCCAGAAGGGTGGCTGCTTTCCCAATATCGCGGAGGTCTCGATCGAACAGTTTTCTGGAGTATCCTGCGGCGGATCAGCCTGTTGCTGAGAGGCGTCGCTCTCCACTTCCGGTGGTTCGCGGTCGCCCACTGGTACAAAATGATATTGTTTGCGTGAAAAATACGAAGTTCAATTGCATCCATCGATACATAGTGGAAAAAAGTGCTTGGGAAGTCGTTGCATCTTTAAAGCGTAAATGTAATTTATTCATCTACATTGTGTGCCATTCCGTTGAGGGACGTTCTTGAGACTTTTCACTGACATTCAAACACTAGAAAAGTTCGAAAATTCTAAAATTGGCTTGGCTTCTTTTTAGGGGCGTTTCTTATAGCATTGTGAAATGAGAAATATTTTCGAGAATGATCACCAGCTAAGTAATGTCGGCGAGCCAACGTAGGGAAGCAAACTATGTTAAGGGGTTAGGCTACTGTGAAAATGACGGGCACTCGTTCATCGCTTAAGACAAAGTAAATCGCAGGAATTGCAGATTGAAGGTAAACTTATGATTACAACGATAGAAGTGCTGGTAAAACTTTAAGGAGGTACGGTGATGACCATGCTAGTAAACTTAGAGTCTATTTCACGCCGCAATATCGCCACGTTTTAGATATATGTTTCCTATTATTTTTATAATATGGAAACAACCTTAATAATCTACTACTCGACTTCAGTAGTACGCCATATCGTTGACGTTTAAAATCGTCGCATTTTCGGTGGCTGTCATCGGTTCCACGCGCCCGGCTTCATATTTTTTGTAGCCGGTTAACATGGAGAATGAAAATACTGTGGAAGTTTATCAAAAGAGTAACGGGATTGTACCTGAAGTCCAGTTTAGAGACAAATGTAGATTCTGACGGACAAGAAATAGAAAATGAAAAGATAATATTGCGATTGCAAATAAAAAACGTCGCGTTGAAGTTAACCTCAATGTCCAATGTCCAATCTGTCCAAAGTCAAAACATATTTCATCGATTGTTATGTTATTTTCCTTTTCCCAATTTTCACAATATTTGCAGGTATAAAAAGGAACGTTTATTTTATATGACGGTTCTCACATGCTGAATTTATATATAGATGCGTTGTATAGGTACATGTCGCCAGAAAAATTGAGATGCCTTTGCTGTACGTAAAAGAACTTCAAGTAAATATCGACGAAAGGCCCTTTATAACCCATTAAAAAATGTACGGCTTCGCACAATCATATTTTTAATTCGTGTTGAAAATATCCGATAGACGAATCAAATTTGCGCGGGTATCCGGCGTTGCCACACGTCGAGCAAGATGGCTGCTGTTACGTCACGAGAAGTCTCGCTCTCCGAAAACTTCGGTTTTTGCGACTTTATTTCTAAATTCATTGCTTATTTTTGCGGTGAGCTTTCCAATTCAAGGTGCCTTATCGATCACAAAGATTCAACGAACGCAACCATCAGTTTTTTTTACGTGTTTCTTGGCTCCAAGTAGCACAAAAAAATCGATATATGAGAGGACAGGCACATTTTGCCGTCTACGTGTGACTAATTCACCAACTTTAACAATTAATAACTCGGAAAGTGTACGGTAAATCTCGTGGAAACTTCGCATACGCATGGGCGAAGGTCTCGACAATGCTATAAAAAAAATCGGGCTTTTATCTTGAACTCGCTCCAATCACCGTACCTCCTAAAACGTTTTTTTCTCGAAACTATGTTTATCAAAACGGTGTACACGATTTCTCGACATCTAATGAACGGATTGACTTGAAATTTGATACACTTATTCAGTGTAATAGTAGTTTAGTCTTGACCGACGTTTTTCTTGACATTTATTTTTCTTTAGTTATTACTAATAATGAAGTCATTTTTCCTCGAAAATTCAAAGAAAAAAAAATCCATTTTTTAAATGCTTGAAGCACAACAAGAAAAAACTCGGTCAAGTTTTAGCCAATAGTATCACGAAATTGTTTATAACTTCTTTAATTATTAACATTTTTGAACGAAATTTGGCACATCACTTTGTTAATGTACATACAAATGAATGTCTAAACGATTTTTCAATCATCTTACTCAATCCTTCAAAATGTATTGCTCTAAATATCCCCGTTTTTCGGGTCGTCATAGTAGCCTAACCCCTTAAGGTAGTCCTATCGCCAGGCTTCAATCTATAGGATTTTCGTAATTTTTTTTTTTTTGAGCTTCACTGAATATATTAATAATCGTCTCTGTAAAGTTTCAGAGTCGGTTATCTATCTATTTACAGAGAAAAAAATGAAAATTGCGTTTTTTGTTGAGGAATTCCGAGACGACATACAAAAACCCAATTTCCGGTCGCTACAAAAGTGTATATAATAGTGGGAATCCGCCAGATTCTTAAAAATAATCAGATTTACATACTTAACACTTGTAGTAATCCAATGCACTCAGAAAAAATAGCGCTTATTGACCTAATTATTATGTAATATCAAGTTTAATTTGAACTTCCGGCATTGGATTTATTACCACTTGCTACGATAACGAGACGTGACAGCAAGGCAACAGCTGACTGTCGTCCTAACCTCATCTCACTCATTCGAATTTCCACACATATTTCATTTTTAACCGACATATTTCACCGACACAAATTTTCCACGCTTTTTACCAGTCGTGGCCCGAATACAATGCTTTATACTTCCCGCACCTGACATTGTTTTGACAGATCGACGTTGAAAAGCATGGAGGTTAAACTCGCCTGGTTGAGTAAAAAGAGACGGAGATAGAACCAATATTGCCAAATATCAAACCTAGAAATACTGCGCGAATCGTTGGAATAACTTTTTTTTCATTTTTCTAATTAAATGTGAACATTCATTCAACAGTTTACACATGGAACATTTTAGTTATTACAAATTATTTTTTTTGCATAGGTTACAAATATAAATTGTACAAGTCTCAAGTACGATCAGTGGTATGACTAGTGTGAAGCGAGAGGACTACCTTAAATTTGGTTTTACGACGATATTTACTCAAGCGCCGAATATTTGAACGTAAAATTTATTATACAGGACTTTTAAAACCCTATGATGCATTAGTTATGCCTGACGTCTAATTAAACTTTCTTTTTTACAATTTTTTAATATCAAATAACTGGAATTTTTCGTACTTATTCGTCATCCGGACGTCATTTTGTAATTTATATTTTAATTTCCAACTTTTCAGGTATTATCAATGGAGGAAAGTCTTAGAAGAAGTATCCCTCGGATTTTTCAAAATGTCCATCCATTCAACTGGAGTCGTGGCAAAAAAATCCCGAGAAATCTTCGTATTTTATAATAATAAATACCCATAACCCATAATAAATACCCATAAATACCCATAACAATAAAAAAGTGATATTTATTGGCGACCTTGCTACAAAAAATTGAAGGCAAGCGAACTACGAAAATTTCGGACCTCCCTAGTCCCCTTAAAGGGACCCCCTGTACGTGGCGATTTCGACTGTTCCACGGGCACCAGAAACTCTCCTTCGTGCGGAAAGCCATACGGCAAGTATTTATCAAATAATTGATACCTGGCATCGTCTGGTCCCCTGTGCCGACCGTGGAAACGATATCGAGGGTTTGCGGCCGAGGAAGTTTGTCCTCGGCATCGCTGCCCTCCGCTTCTTTCGCCGATTCCTCGCAACTGCCAGAGATCACATCCAAAGACGTCGGTACCACAGATCCCGCTTCGCCATTCTTCGTACCGTCGCAATCTTCGGGCACATCGAGCTTTGCATCAGCTTCCGAAACGCTCCCCATCTGGACGTTTCCGGTTGCGCCATCGTCATCAGCAGCTTGAATTTTCGGACTTTCTCCACTCGCTGCGTCACCCTCGAGCACTCGATCGTCGTCAAACCCACCACTCGGGTTTTCCGCCTCGAGTACATCAATTTTCAGCGCGGGCACATCCATCGGGCCATCATTTGCCGTGCCGCATTTATCGCGACGCAGTGATACTTCGAGCTCGGTACCAACGGGTTTTCCCACCTTACCGACGGTCGGTAACCGAGACGCGTTTTCCCGATTCTCCAGGCTCGCCCCAGTCTCCGTACTCTCAGGGCGATTCTCGTCGCGCGTCATCGCGCCGTTACTTACCGCCTCGTCTCCCGCCCTCTCTTCCGCCACCGCGGCTTCGCAGTTGATTCCCGCCGGAAACGCCTCCGGGCCTCTTTCGTCTAAAAAATCGGCGCTCGTTTCACCGGCCGAAGCTCGCTGACTTTTGCCGTAATCGATTACCGGAAACTTCTTCGCCTTCTCCTGTAGGGTTTCCTCCGAGAGTGCGGGCAAAACGCCGATGGTGACGGTCTCGAAGATCGGCGCCTCGTTCGCGTCCTCGTCCTCGAGTTTCCTCGTGCCAGCTACGACGCGACGTTCGTTCTCCCGTGGTTCACCCGACGCACCCACGTTTTCGTACATCGATTTGCCCTCGTTCGCGCGCTCCTCGGCCTCCAGCTCCGCCAAGTACCTGTTCAATTCCTCCTCCGAGAGATCGTCGATCGTCGCGTTGAAACCGACGACCGGGGCGGCCTCTTTCTCCGCTACTTTCGTGCCGCCATCTTGGAATCTCGACGTGGTTGCTCGAGGCTCCGCCAGGACTGTGGCGCTCTTCGTGACGTCACTGGTCTCTCCGGATTCGCTGGCGCAGAGACGTTCGTACGTCGGCGCCGGCTCGACTTCCCTCGTCCGTTCCTCCGTGTCGACGTTCTCGTAGGAGTGCTGCCTCGGGGCCTCGTCGTCCTCGGAGGACACGCGCGAGGCTTCAGTGCTCAAGATGGCGCTGATCTTGGCGAGGTCGCGCGACGAATCCGCGACGCGTACGTTCTCGTAGTGATGCGCGTCCGTCCTGTCGGTGGCTTTTGCTTCCTGGACGGTCTCGGGGATTGGCGCGGCCAATCTCGGCTCTCCAGCGGAATTCGGGCGCTTTTGGACGGTACCGGCGACGAGTTGCGGCCCAGCGAGATCCTCCGTGATTCGAGCGTCGTCGGAGATTCTTTCCGTCGCTTGGACGCTCGAAATGCTGGAAAAGTTGCGCGTTTCGCTGTTCTCGAGCTTCACGGGCAATAGAATGTTCTCGTACTTGGGGAGCAGGGCGCGACTCTTGTCCGGGGGCGGAAATTCCTTGGCGCCGGTCCCGATAGGCTCTCTGGAGAATGGACCGTCCTTGGAGAGCGTCCAGGTGGCCTCCTCGATGTCGATAGTGCTCGGTGCTTTGATCTCGCGCTCGCTTGTGATCGCGGCAGCTTCGCAAGGCACGATCGCGTTGTCGCTGAGGTTGCCGCTTGGCGCGTTTATGTAGTCGTTCAGGCTACTGAAGACGTTACTCACGCTTGGCTTTATGTTAGGCTGGTTTAGTTTCTTGTCGTAGCTGTTTTGATTCTTGGCGAGCGACGAGGAACCGCTCGCTGACTCGTTCTGCTGCTTGTGCGAGAGCTTCTGTGATATGTCGTTTCTTATGGTCAACGAGACGGGCTCGCCGTCGCGAAAGTTCGCGTATCGCTTGGTCTGTATTTTGTCGTCGGTGGCGTTTTTGCCGCGCGTGTAAAAATCGTTCACCGACTCGACATTCTCGCGTTTCGACCTGGACATCCGCCTGATGTCCAGGCTCTCGTCTATCCTCATAGCGTCCAAGTTCGATATCTTGTCCTCCGATCTTGGCGGCTCGGGGCTTCTGTCCGGAGGAGAATGTCCGTCCAACCGAGCGGCCGATGCTGCGTGCGAGAAATTCAACGACGAGGGGGCCTCTGAACTCGGCTTGCTCAACGACTGCGGCGACCAGAGACTCTCGGAGTCCAGACTCAGCGCCACTTGCTCGGCGCAATCTGAAAAACGTCAAGCGCTGTGTATCGACATTCGGAACGTGCGAGGTCGACGCGGAGATCTAAAGCCAAACGAGTATTGCGGGGGTGAAGTTTGCATCGTTGGAATGCATAGGAAATTATTTTGTTCTTTTAGTTCTTTGATTTCATTATTGACGATAATATTTATTTGCCCGTTTGTGTTTGTGATTTGTAATGAGGTGCTGAAAAACGTTGGAGCTATTTTTCTAGCCCAAATCGGACAAAAATGTAATTAGGAAAAAAAAGGATAATTCAAACTTTAACATCGTCATTGTGCGGGGCTATTGACCAGGACATATGTTTGTTTTGGCGTAAATGATATAGTGAAAAAGGGCAGCAGGGTTTTGATGAAAAGATCGGAAGCGATGGTATTGAAGTTTGTGTTATTGCAATGCAACAAAAATATTCTTCTTAATTTTTTTAATTCGTTATTTTTGGTACTTTATAAACTCTCTTTTTGCAGATTTGGGTTATGGATCCCGAGATAGGATATTAAAAAATGTTACAGTGATGCTTGTAGACTAAATGTGCCGAAGGAAAAATTATTGTCCATTTTTTTCTAGGATCCTACAAGGGAACCCTAGGAAGGATTTCTTAAAAAATGTTACAGTGATTATTGTAGACTAAATGTACCAAACAAAAAATTATTGCCCTTTTTTGTTCGAAATTGCCTCTTTTTTGTAGGTTTGGATTAGGGATCCTTAGAAAGGAGCTCAAAAAATGTTACAGTAATTTTTGTAGACTAAATGTGCAAAAAGAAAAAAATTGTTCACCATTTTTTTTTTTCAAATTGCCTCTTTTTTTGCAAGTTATGGGGTATGGATCTTAAAAAATGTTACAGTGAGTTTGTTTGTTTGGGCCTAATTTTGTGCCAAACTAATTAAGTTTGGCACAAAATTAGTCTAGTGCCAAACTAAATGTGCCAAACGAAAAAATTGTTGTCCATTTTTTTCGTCCAAATTGCGTCTTTTTGCAGGTTTGGGTTGAGAATCCCTAGTAATGATCTTGAAAAATGTTACAGTGATTTTTGTAGACTAAATGTACCAAGAGAAAAAAATTATGGCCCATTTTTTCTTTCAAATTTCCTCTTTTTTGCACGTTTGGGGTATGGATCCCTGGTAAGGATCTTAAAAAATGTTAGTGATTTTTTAAGTCTAAATTGCCTGTTTATTTGCAGGTTTGGGTTATGGATCCCTAGAAAAGATCTTGAAAATTCTTACAGTGACATTTGTAGACTGGGTGTGCCGAAGGAAACAATGGGCAAAATGGAAGAGGATATTTTTGTTGCATATTCTTTGCGAACTTCAATACCATTGACAGCCTTCCATAGCGACTTTGCACAATTCATTGGGAGATTCAAACACCCAGTTCATTATCCAAGATCCAATTGTCTACTAATCAACCGTTGGTAAAGAACGCATCACCGGCACACAGCTGCAGCGATCTACCATCTCATTGAGAACCGGTCTAGGCCGATACTTGGATGGGTGAGTTGGGTTAGCTGCACACTGGCCCGTGTCACAACTATTAGTAAGATCAGCTGTAGGCATCAAAGGCCAAAGGTAAGGCCAAAGTAGAATTTTCAAAAAATCGATTTTTTTTTCTACTAAAACGGTGCTTTATGATCATAAGAATAAGTTACTATTCGATTTATAACAAGGATTTTGTTTTCACCGACTTTGAGCGCATAACGTAAGCCCACCTCTGGCACGGCCGTAGAGTACCTAAAACTTTAAACGCGTTTTTCTCGAAACAGCTTTTTTCCAATTGGCATGACAAATAACTTCAACAATTTTCACTCGATGCACTTCAAATTTAAAAGTTATGTTCCTTATTGCCCTGTTCCTAAAAAAGCCCTCAAAAGTTTAAACTCCTGCGATTTTTTTTTCTTTGTTTTCCGAATGATCGAAATTGTGGTTTTTGCCAAAATCGATTAACGGAGACTTTGTCCTTGAAAGCAGCGGGCTGCTCAACATGAGCAGCTAGAAGAAGAGGAGGGATGCCTCTATGGACCAGGCCTTGCCGATTAGCGGTAATTATAAACACATTTGTGTAAACACATTACAAAACTTTAAACGCGTTTTTCTCGAAAACACGTTTTTAAAAATGGCTTACATTCTCCTGACCGCTGTAATTAACATATCGACCTGAAATTTGGAGAGCATACTCAGAAAATATGTCTTCACGGAATGACGGATCGTTTTTTCGATACATGCATTTATTATTTATCTTTTTATGCGAAAAAAAACGCGAAAATTCGATTTTTTTTAAATTGCCGCCATTTTCCGAAATTTGTACTAAACGAAAAACCCATCCGTCATTCCATGACCAAAGGGTCACAGATTGATAATATGCTTTGAATTTGTGTTTCAGATCAACAAAGAGGGGGCAGTGATGTCAGCCGTTTACCTTCCGCGATTTGAGGACCTGTTTTCGCGGAGCTGCAACGGCCGTCATTTTGGTTTTTTTTTCAAAAAAAAAATTTTTAACGTTCTGTATATCATGAATAAAAGCAAGAAAAAAACCGCGCTCAAAATGCTTTACTCGTTTCCTTTAAAAAAAATAAAATGTAAACGCCTGAAATATGGCACTCCAAGGACAAAGTCTCCCTTAAAGGCTAAATCTACCACCTTTTATTCGTCTTTTGAGAATCACAATTTTTTTTGGCACTGATCCGAATTTCTGGTCCTAGATGTAATTAGGTAAATAGATGTGTAATTAATTTGATGAGTGAATCACTTTTTCATGTGAGAAAAATCGTTAAATTCGCACATGATTTTATACCCGTCACTGTGGCCTAACCCCTTAAAGATGATATTAAAGTTTGCATTGTTGCGATGCAACGGAAATTAATTTTCTTTTATAGTAAACATTTTTTCTGGGGATTTTAGACTGTGTGAATTACTCAAACGTTTTTACATATTCTTATTAGATTCACGACCTTACTTGCACAGAAAAGGCTTTGGATAATGATAAAAATGAAGAAATGCATGAACAACAAAAAGATCGTTGCACCCTAGCGATGCAAACTTCAACGTCATAATTGGAAAGAGCGCATGGTAAAGCTCGAAGCAATCCACCAATACGCTCGAATCCATCAATTTACATGACAACTCTTGATGTTTAAATTCTGCATTGGGGCCAGAATGCACCAAAGCAGAAAGGAGAGGAGATGAGCGGAGCTATACTGCGTTCAACGAGAGAGCGTCACAGCGCCATGAAGCTTTGGACGGCTTGTAACATTGATGCAGAGTCTGTTTGACTGGAGAGAGTAAAATCTGACCGTAACGGACGAATTTAGATTCGTAAATGTGTCGTTTTGTCGTTGAACGCAATATAGGAAGAAACAACCAATAGAATCGCCTGGCTCAGATGGGCATGAGTTCAGCAGTAGATTGTTTGCTCTTTCTCAGCTTCGCATATCTCCTTTCTCCTCCGCCTTGGCGGATCATGACCCCAAAACATTCCAGGAATTGGCCAAATTCAAAACTCTCTCCACCCTGCTGACCCGTTGCTTTCCGGTTTCTTGCCCTCGCCGAAAGTAGAAGTAATGCGCAATTACCTTCGTTGAACTCGAATTCGTCCAGGACTCTATCCAAATCGACAGCGAACTTCTCCATCTCGTTTCCAAATCTAGGAAAAGTCGTAAACGTCAAAGCGAAAATTGACCCACCGTGGAATCGAAAGTCTCGAACGGCCCAGAGCACGAGCGTCGTAATTTTTTTCCGCCCCAGCGTGACGCAAGACAGCGCACGGGTGCCGTGAATCGGTTTTTTTTTCAATTCTTACCTGCAAAAAAGTTGCGTCCGATGCGTTCGGCAATTTGAAAGTTGGCGATCGGTGAATACGCCAGGAGTACGAATAAGAGGGAGGGGAATAGTCGACGAGTGCACGAGAAACGTGGTTCACATGTTAAACACGAGATAGTAATTATCATCGGGTTCAACAATCACAGAAACGTCATTTTGCCGTCTTTATCGTTGCTCGGTTTGGGATAGCGAAGACTGGGCTCGCTGATAAAACCGTCGCGCAATTCGATGTAACCGAGCCTGTGTATTTAGTTGCACGCGAGCGCGCGCACACACACAAGCACATACGGGTCGCGCGACTGCGAGCCTCACATCGCGCGCATAATCGCCAAAACGCTTCTCGATGGCATTTAACGGACGGACGTTGCGCTCATCGAACGACCGAACCGTCGTTTTTTTCGGGGTAAACACACGACCGCCTTTTTCTTTTTCTCCGACGAAATGGAGCACCAATGTGGACGATCTGACACTAGTAACCTTACTGTGTAAACTTCTGCCCCTCCTGCCTCGGGCATCGACACCACAGATGACGCTGTGCCCCGCATCGAGACTTTCTAGTGCGTTTCCGAACTTTTCCCCAGTTTTCTCCGGTCGGTACTTCAGCGCGGAGCGTGACGGTGATGAGACATCGCCAAGGTGGCGCTTTTTCTCGGTTGCGGCTGTCATCCGAAGCTTCGAATATTACCGACGGAGCAGATAACTTACCGACCGAGCAGATAACTTACCGACCGAGCACTGCTCTGTCGATAAGTGAGCTGTCGAGAAACGGAAGATTTGGCTGCGGAAAATTATCGTAGTGTGGTCATCCTGCTCTTGGGCAAGGTTATTGAGGTTTTTTATAATATGTTAACGAACCAACTGTAAAAGTTAAAGACCTTCTTGTAACTTCTAGTTCCGATGAAGAAGTGGAAATACGATGCAAGGTTGAGTGAATTTTAGTCCGCAAGCGTGTGACTGATACTAAGTCTAGTGTTAGGGTAAGGCATATCGTTGTTTTTCTTTCTTACCGACAGCCTTAGTATGGTCGCTTCATGTATTCATTCGCACTGCTGCCAATGGCGCCACAGGCACTGCTTTAAACCCGTTTGTGCCTTTTACTATATATATATATATATATATATATATATATATATATATATATATATATATATTAATTTATGCACACAGGGGTGAAAATAGTACCAGAAAACGTCGTTTTCTTTCCTTTGTCCGGGGATTCCCATTACCGTATAGAGTTGATTGCGTGAATTGAGCTATCAAAGAAAATAATTTTCAAAAACAGTCTTTCGTTTCTCGAAATCATTAGAATTGGACTTGTTTAAAAAATTAAAGTTTCAGAAAAAAGAAATAGAGCCAAAATTTCACGGGATGAACAAAAGAATTGATGTTTGAATTGGACTATAGAATAAAATCATTTACGAAAACATTCTTTTGTTTCTTAGACTTATTAGATTTATTTTTTAAAAACTTGGACTGATTAGAAAAATAAAAGTTTCAGAAAAACTTGAGTTAAAGTTTCGCGGGATGAACAGTCGAATTGATATTTGAATTGAGTTGTCGAATAAAATAATTTTCAGAAACATTCTTTGTTTCCTTGGACTCACTAGAGTTGGACTTATTAAACTTATTTTTAAAACTCGGACTTACTGGATAAAACAAAAGCTTCAGAAAAAAGAAAAGGAGCGCAAGGTTCGTGGAATGAAAAATAAAATTGATATTTAAATTGAGTTATCGGATAAAATTATTTTCAATAACATTCTTTGTTTTCTTGGACTCATTAAAAAAAGTTGGACTTATTACATTTATTTTAAAAGTCTGAACTTATAAGAAAAATTGAAGCTTTAGAAGAACGAAATGGAGCCAAAGTTTTGCGGGATGAATAATAGAATTGATATTTGAATTGTGCTATCGAATTCAATAATTTTCAAAAACATTTTTGGTTTCTGGGACTCTTTCACAAAAACTTGGACTTTTTAGACATTTTCGGAAAATTTGGACTTATCGGAAAATGAAAAGCTTCAGAAAAAAGCAATGGAAGCTAAGTTTTGTGGGATGAATAATAGAATTGATATTTAAATTGAGCTATTAAATAAAATAATTTTCAAACCCATTTTTTGTTTTGTTGGACGCGTTACAAGAAAGCTTGGACTTATTAGAAAAATATAAGTTTTAAAAAGAAGAAATAAAATCAAAAAGAATATAAATTAAAAAGGAGAAATATAAGTTTAAAAAAATAGAAAGAAGGAGAAAGTTTAAAAGAAAAAATTAAAAAATAAGTTATTCGGAATGAACAATAGAATTGGCATTTGAATTTAGCTATCAGAAAAAATCATTTACAAAAACTTCTTTTGCTTTATTAGACCCATTGAAAAAAAAAAATTGGATTTAGATAATTTATTTTAGACACCTTAACTTATTAGAAAAATTAAAGCTTCGGCAAAAAGAAATGGAGCCGAAGTTTTGCGATATGAACAATAGATCTGCGGTTGAAAGATCGCGTGCGTTCGGGTATAATTCTTATCGCACATCAATTTGGCTTTTCCGTGGCTCGACACACTTCGAAAATTCCATTATTCGGTATTGCGTATTTTATGTGAAAATACACGTTTTATCGTTCCAACCAACAATGGAGATGATTTTGCAAATCCCCTATATATGTGGAACTTTTGTATTATTATGTACATATATATTCATGCGTGTACAGCTTTATGGAATTTTCCGAGAGTCCCCGGGAGTGGTTACATTTATAAAGATATAACCGAGGGCACTCTACGAGCGAAATCCGCTTACTCTTTTTACGCGAAAAAGACGATCGCGAGGCTTCGCCTCCGGGCGTCCTCGGCGAAAGCTCTTAAGTGGTTATGGCGCTTTGGCTTTGTACAGTAGCGGCTTTGCCATTCTTCTTCTTCTTCGTCTATTCTTTTTTTTTTACCAGCTCGACCGCGCGCACACACCGGAACCAGAGTCCCTGCCATTCGCCGTTTCCAGTCCTCATCATTTTTATCCTCCGCTTCTATATTTACACACACCCACGATAAATCGTATACATATAGATATATTTTTTACATGAGCACGCCCATTGCTCAAAAGTTGATCAAGAGTTTGAAGAATAGGTTTGAGAGGATCAGTCGCTAAAGTTCGGATGGTAAAGAAAAATACTTATGCTAGTTCAAGTGATTCCCGATTGCTTCAACAAACTTCTAAGAGGAATGCACATGCACAAAAGAGAAAAAAAATAATAACCTATGCTGCAGGAAAACTCGAAAAAAAATGATTAAGGGGTTAGGCTATTGTGATGACCCGAAAATGAGGGTTATTAAAAAATATATTTTTTAAGAAATTCAAAGTGTACAAAATTTCATTTAAAAAAAAATTAATAACTAAAGAAGTTTCCAACAATCTCGTGGAGGACCTTTAAACGTGAGAGGCTGGCGTACTTGATTTTTACCACTTGGTCCATCCGAAACAAAAAGCGAGAGTTTTTTTCTTAAAATAGATAATATCGGCTAAGACTTGACTGTTTTTCTATTTTTGGAGGAGAAATCACATCATTATTATTAATAACTAACGAAAAAAAATGTTAAGAAGAAAATCGTCGGTTAAGACTAAAATACTATTATACTGAACAAGTGTACCAAATTTTAAGTCAATTCGTTCATTGGATGTCGAGAAATCGTGTACACCGTTTTGAAAAGCATAGTTTCGAAAAAACGCGTTTAAGGGGGACGGTGCCTTTAGGCGAGAAAAAAATTACTAATTTTCATGGCGTTTCTTTTAAACGGAAAGATTTCTTCACTATTTGTTTTTGTAGGTAACTTTTTTTTCACATCCTAAATTCCAACTTTTTTGCTCCAATAGAACAATGTGTCCTTTGGCTATCGAATGTATAAGAAAGTCAAGCCCCACCACGCCGCCACAATTTTATATATCTTTCTTAAGTGTTAAAGTAACCTCGAGTGTGAGGTTACTTTGACATCATTTTGGTTAAAAAATAAATAATATTTTATGCATTATACATGAAATTAAATGAAAGACGACATTTTTTCCAATCACATTGTCATCTTTATTTAGGGGTCTTCTCACTTTAGACGCTAAAAAGGCTATTTTCATGATTTTTTTTGATAGGTTTATATTGTAGATATTGATATAAAAGTTGTTACACTTTATAAATACACTTTCGAAATACATTTTTTAAAAACCATGTAGTTATTCAACCCAAACAAACTTTAAACGCGTTTTTCGACGGCTTGTTGGTAAAATCTTCGAAACTACTGAACCCATCCTTATGAAGTTTTAACCACATACTCTTTACAACTATAGCTATAGCGCATATCAAGGATTTTATTAAATTTAGAAATTTACTTTTTTTACCAAAAACCGTGAAAAAACACGTTTTTTTCGAAAAATATCCGCCATTTTGTTATTTTGGCTTATATAAAAAATCGTATGATATGCGCTATAGCCATTAACATACCGAATCTAAAACCGTTTGCTTTTTTAATTTCGCACGATCTATCTCCAAGATTTCATCACCAACGCAGATCTACAATTTTTTTCGGACATTTTTTTAACTACCATGTTCGTCTATAAACAGTGGCTTAAGTAAATAAATAAAAAATTTAAATGTATTTCGAAAGTGTATTTATTGAGTGTAACACCTTTTATATCTATATCTATAATATAAACCTATCAAAAAAATTCATGAAAATAGCCTTTTTTAGCGTCTAAAGTGAGAAGACCCCTCACGGAAACGTTTTGCATTAAAATATCAAGTACCTAGGGTACTATCATAGGCACTTAATTAGTCTTATAATTATCATTGAGATCAAAATCAACATTAGCAGTATAAACTTGAACAACAAATTTGAGCAACAATAGAAAAAATGATTTATTACTAATTAACTAGTAACGTACTAGTAATTTTAGTTGCCTCAAGTTACGAACGGACGTTCGTCATTTTCACAGTAGGGGGTACTTAAGGGGTTACGATTTGCGATTTTGAAAAAATCGATTTTTTTTATTGTATTTTTTTGAAGTATAAGTATCCGGGCCCATACTTCTGTATGGGCCCGGAATAGATGACTCTTTGTAAGTTTACAAAAAAAAATATTTTCTTCGTGTAAACTGAAATTGAAACTGTAAACGTGTTTTTCTCAAAATGGCATTTCTGAAATCGATGACCAACATTACTCGAACACTACTAAACCGATCTTCTTGAAATTTTGCAGGCTTATTTAATACATAAAAATGTAGTCTTTAATCGTTCGATTTTTTTTTCGAAAAAATGGCCGTTTTATAGCCAAAAAACGGCCGTTTTTTTCGTTAAAATCGAACTATTAACTTTGACTGTCCGCCATTTTGTGAAAAATGAATATTTTTTAAAATCCTTCGATTAAAGACTAGTTTATACTTATATTTGACTAAATCCATCCGCATTTTTTTTTCAGATGATCCACTTCGCCGCAATGTTGGTCACCGCAAACCGTGTATATAAAAACATTATTTCATTGACGACCATTTGCCACTAAACAATGTAATATTTTTCAATAAAAAAATTACTGAAAGTTCTTCAAGATGTGTTCTTTAAGATGGTATATTGATGGATTTAAAAAGTTTTGTAGTTTTCTTTAAAAAAATTCATGAAAAAGGCCTTTTTTTACACTACAAGTGGGGGTAACGCCTTAAAGTGCGAGAAATTTTGTACCTCTTCTTTGCACTCCAAGCGATCGCACGCGAGGGCCCCGTGCAGAATCGATTCCGGTGGTCCAATCGGCAAACGCGACTAATCACATGCGCTACCAAGGGACGGTGGACAGAAGCGCATCCACAAATTTCGTCGCAAGTCCTCCTTGTCTATGAATTCGCGTCGTCTAAATTCTAAAGGACTCGGAGGTGGGCCCGGAGGGGAGGGGGTTTATAATGAGATTTGAGAATGGGGGTAACGGGCGTTCGCTAAGTTCGACGACGAATATATATATATATATATATATACCGTTTGTAGTTTCATCGGCCACAATGGCATTAAAATTACCGTTGAAATTGAATTTCCTGCCGGGGAATCGTATCGCCGAAAGGGATCCCGTAGTATATTTCTCGTAGGTTGTATTAGGTAGGTACGTTCGGTCGTCCGCGGTGGGGATGAAACAAGCAACGGACGAAGGAACGTGTATGGAGCTTTTCGTACTGAATATAGGCTAAGGATACTTTGAACCCGTTCTATATCTATGTAATGTTGACTATCGGTACATCTGGTGATTTTGAGGACGATCCTTAATTTTGAAGACGAATCATCGATTTTGGAGACAAGGCTGTCCTTGGAGTGATCTTTATATAAATACGCTCGCATTCTTCTAAAAGTGATTTGTATGTTATTGGGTTTTACATAGTTTTGAGAATGGGGACAATCCGCCACTGTGAGGACGGTCCTCGAAGTCTAATGTCTTTAAAATCGACTTTTCCCGTATACGGGGTGGCGACGTCTGAAAGGAAAATATGCCTCGTATCAGTACCTAGCCGACTCAACCTCATGTACACTGGTGGAATTCATTCTGGACACTTTTTTGTTAATGTCGAAACTTTGAAAAAATTCGGATTCTCTTTTTTAATTTCGCATTTATTGATCATTACGTTATAATCACTTATTCTTTATATTTTTATCAATGTGGGCTTATCAAGGCAAATATCAGGTAGAGGCGTGGTAAATAAAAATACGACAGTATCATTTCGGCGTAGCAGAATTTACACTTTCTGCCTAAAACTAGAAACCCTAATTTCTATTAAGGGCGTCCAAAATTAATTCCACTAGTGTATGTTCTACGAACTTTTGTACCGTTCGAGAAAAAATTATTTTCCGATTTTCTCTAGCTCAAAATGCAGTACTTGGGCGAAAAAAATCGTACACTGAGAAAAGAAAATCGTTGAATGTGCAAAATGCATTTTGTTGTCTCGAAATTTTGTTGTTTTAACAGTTGCTCAGACATGCTAAATAAGCTACAGTTCACACCACTAAAACTATCAGCTAGATTGACAAAACGTGTTTTATGCCAACCAAAAATCAAGTTGAACGTATTTAAAGATACATTTTGTTAAACCAACTGAATTTTGGATGGATGAACGAATTTTTTTTTCAGTGTACGAGACTTAAAAAAAAGAACGAAAATGTCGATTTTTATATCCTTTTTAAGTTTAGCAAAGAAAAAACCAACGAAAATTGGTTTTACAATCTTTGCAGTTCCTTTTTGACGGCCAAAAAATAGTCGAAAAATGGCCACGTTCAAAAGTGCGTAACGGGGCGAAAAAAGATCGTAGAGAATTTTCCTGACTTTGAGAACGCAAAAACTATGACCTTGACAAAAATGAATTTTTCACCACTATATCAGCCCTTCGAAATCAATTAAATTGCCTTCTGACATTTTTTTCGTCACTCTAATGGCATCGGAGATATTTGGGGTGGTTACGATAAATGGTCCACCCTGTATATATATTTATATGTATGCATATAAATAGTACAGAGCGTAAGAAAAGCTCGTTCGAGCGTATAGGATAATGGCAGAAGTACATAGGTGAGATATCTCGTTACATATATATATATATATATATATATATATATATATATATGAGGGATGCCATGTACACATACTCCAACGTAGCTTAGGTTGGTTAGTTAGCGTGCAAGTACACGTATCAAAGGCACTCAGAATCCGCGAGCTTAACAAAGCCAGCTACGGCTTTACCAACCGTGTCACGTATTACGTGTATACCTTACCTTCGGGTTAGGGTAGAGAGAAGAGAGAGCGAGAGAGAGAGGCGGAAAGAGAAGCTTCAACGATTCGCAAACCTCCAAAGCATATCACCGTAGCAGCAGCAGCAGGTCTCGAACCTTCCTCTTCCTCCTTTCTCGCTAACTCCTCGACCCTCCTACGAACTTCCACCTTAATGCCCGAAAAGCGAGCTATACTCGCATCGCCAGGAACCCCGTGAGTACCAATAATTAAGTACTCGTCCTATCGATTCCACACGCGAGTCTCGTATCGAACTGGCGATCATTTTCGAAATCGAGGAATGGAAAACAATTGGCGGATGCGTGAATTGTATCGGGTGCTAGAGATTGAACGATTGATTGGTTTAGGATGGGCTGATTCATATTTTGGGGGTGGATACACCTATTTCCGGTCTAGCTTTTTGGCGATGGCATGCAAGGCTCGAAATAGGTTACGAAATTGAAAAAAATCCTGACGATTTATCAATTTACAATGAGGATACTCTTCAAGATCGCACAATGTAGGTGGGCAATCGTGTTTGATCTTGATGGGTTAGGCTAGTGCGAGGATCCGAAAATCAGGGCTTGAGGGGTTATGTACAGTTAAAATTTTCGAAAAATCGATTTTTTATTTATTTTATTTTCGTAATGTACATATATTTAAGTACACACACAGAAAATGTCTTGTCAATCCGGCGAATATTCTCGAAGTTAAACGCACATTTGTAATGACGTGTTTTTGAAACTTCAAACGCGCTTTTCTCAAAACTGTGTTTTCAAAGTCGGTGAGGAAGATTTCTCGGAAACGGCGGAACCGATCAGTCTCGAGTTTTAACACAATCTTTTCAAGTGTATTTTTTAGTAATTAATCGAAGGTTTTTTCTCACCGATAAATATTTTCCATTTTATAAACAATTTAAAGCCGACATTTTTGTTGAAAATCGATTTTTTTTTTGGGAAGTCGCCATTTTGTCAAAAATTATTATTTTGTTTATTCCTTCGATTAATTACAAGATGATCCATTATATTAACGAAATATTTTTGGGTTTTTCATTTTAGATCATCGGGTCTAAAATCCGGCTTTTAGAGGTGCTCCCGGAGATTAGCCATAGCAGCTTTCAAAGTAATTATTTTTACAAATAAAAAATGTTAAAATATAGTTAAAAGTTACCATATTATGTGTACAAATTTTTACGTCAATAGATTTAAAGGTCTTCTCAAGAAAAATTCTTGAAAAATCAATCTTTTTGGGCCTCCTGACTATATATAACCCCCTAATCAAATTGATTTTGAAGAAATAAGTAGGATGATTGAAAAATCACATTAACAAAGTTGTGTACTAACTTTCATAAAAAAATATTAATGATTTAAGAAGTTGTAAACAATCTCGTCAAGGAACTTTGAACGTGAGAACAGAGAGAGAAAAAACAGATTTTTCTTAAGGCGGGAAACCAGTTTGGATGACCCAAACAGTCGGTTTTTTTTATTCCGTAAATTGTTAGTAAAACTATTCAAGAATATGTTCCCAAAGCAGTATAAATAATTCATTACTGCCTTGAATTGTTTGTTTTCGGTAATTTTTTTTAAAGCCGTTTTCTGGAAACGTCTTTATTTCAATTTGTGTACACTCTAGCTCAAAAAGTTTCAAACCTATAATTTCATACAGTGATGGTTAGTTTCTTAATATAATTACACTCTATATGAACCTAAATTTGGGGCAATATAATTATTTTGTATAGCAAAAAAAGTTATAAAATGATGGCAAAAATTATACCATTTGTTTGAACACTTCTAAAACATTTAATTTTCCATCTTTTTGGTCAGAATTAGGTTCATATAGAAGAAAAACATGTTTTCAAAGTAATCTTCAAACCGCATTGATTTCCGATAAAAACTCTGGTCTCCAGAGTGTACACAAGCAGCAAAGTCTGACGGCGACCGTCGATGGGCGGCAGGTTATATGTTTCATATTTTCAGAGGTAGTGCTTCGAAAAAAATGAAGTATTTGTTTGAAAATATGTATAAAACATTCCCAAAGTTTGAATAAATTCTACCAATTCATTCCTTGTAAAAAAAAGTAATGAAAATCACTAGAAAAAACGTACTCCTAAACTGGTTTCCCGCCTTAAAATAGACAATATTGCCTAAGACTTGACCAAGCTTTATTTCGTTATCGTGTTTCAATCGTCAAAAAAATGTTTGAACTTTTCTCTCAATTTTTCGAGGAAGAATAATGTCATTATTGCTTAAGAAGTTAATAACTAATGAAAAAAAATGTTAAGGATCAAAACGTCGGTCAAGTCTAAACTACCATTACACTGTATAAGTGTACCAAATTTCAAGTCAATCCATTGATTGGACGTCGAGAAATCGTGTACACCGTTTTGAAAAACAGTTTTCGAGAAAAACGGATTTTAAAGTTTTACCACCAGTTCCATCATTGTAATAATAACTTTACCTTCAATCTGCGATTTCTGCACCATATGTTGGACCTTCCTCTTCAATTTGAGTTGCCTCAAGTGACGATCGAGTGTCGTCATTTCAATAGCCTAACCCCTTAAAAATGAGCTATGATAAGAAAAGATGATATAAAATCCTCCAAAGTAAATTTTACCAAATCACACCAAATTATAGGAACTAAATAAAATTTTACCAAATCGTAGGCAACTATACAAACCTAAGCAGAAATGTCAAACTTTCCTATAAGGGTTCAATTGCTTCGATTACTTTGCGACTCTGTCGAGGAGCATATCTGAACGATTCGAGTTTGCCCTTTACTTCCGTTCCTCGCTTTCTGCAACTTTTTTCTCCCCCAGGACAATTGTGATGGAGTGGTTGATCATCGAAAGATGACACGTGATAAAATGTCCACGCTGCATTATCCGTACACTCGACTGAATTGGGGCTGCTGCTAATTACTCATCCATAATAGATCGTCAATTTGGCAATGACTCGATCCATCAATTTGCCTGTTTATTTTCTTCCCATGCCTTTGCGAGCTCGTCAACATGCCTCGCGCATTCTTATTTCGGCCACTCGAACATCTACGTAGGCATTTAAATCCAAAATTGCTTCGAATGTTTTTGCACCTGCATCTTCGATGGTTGAATATAAAACTCATCCAGCGATTTGTCACCTTTAACGCGGCCATCCAATGTGACAGCTGATTTTTCTCGCTTCTTTTGGGATTTTTTTTTATGAACTATTTAAGCACACTATGTTTGAATTTTTACCACGCATTTATTAACATTTTAACAGTTCTTCAGAATTTTATCAAATGGAAATAACGAGTTCAATCGACTTTACACCGTTCGGAAGACACTCATGTGTAAAAAAGGTTGGTTGACGGCTGCCATGTTTCCAGAGGTTTTGCTCATCCGAAATAAACAAATCAAACGCCATTTTAATTTTTAGACCTGAGCCTATCGCCGGAACGAGAGTGAAGTAAAAATATCGAAAATTTAATTTTTCCCACGGTTTCAAAAGTTAAAGTTCCAAGTTTCGTACCATTTTTTTCTCGACTTTTTCAGCTAAAAAAAACTATGGCAGATATGAGGAATATTCTAGTTCGGGGGAGAACTATAGATGTGCTGACTATACCATAAAAAATTGGGCGAAATCCGTTTAATAGTTTTTGAGATATCATGGAAGCCAATTTGAAAAATACAGTTTTGAGAAAAACGCGTTTGAAAGTTCAAGTATGGTTGACACAAAGGAAAAGTTTACTTACCAGTAGTCTGCTATGCCGGGTCCATATAACACGCACACAATTTTGCAAATTGTGAGAAATAAATCGATTTTTTGGATCTGTCATATGGGCGACCGCCTTAAAGACCTCCAACTTTGGTAAGATTCCAAATTTATTTGTAACTCTGCATATTTCTAACATCAACTAAGTGAAAAATGTAAAAAAAATCGATTTTTTTTTAAGTTCCAACCTGCAATGGATAGTACAAATATTTTTTAATAATAATTTTCATTATAGAAGTAATAACATAAATATGGAGAGCAAGAGAGCGAGAGAGAGCGAGAGAGAGAGAGAGCGAGAGAGAGAGAGAGAGAGAGAGAGAGAGAGAGAGAGAGAGAGAGAAAGAGAGAGAGAGAGAGAGAGAGAGAATGGTACTAGAATATTTAATATCATCGATAAAGGTGGTATCCGATAAAGATCGCGAATATACGTGTATATGAACATACTTTGACGCGAGCGTTAAGTAAAATAGTGAAGCGTACAAATGGTTGTATGATGGAGATACGAGGGGGATTATATATATATGGTAAAAACTTTAAGCCAAATGTGCAACTAGGTACTTAGGGCACCGTTTTACGTAGGGGGATCAAGATCAAATTTGAATGGGAGATTTGGGGATCCGTTGAATTTTCGCCTGCTCCAATTCAGCTGTTGTGACCAAAAGGAGATCCCTCTCTCTCTCTCTCTCTCTCTCTCTCTCTCTCTCTCTCCCTCACACACATATTGTCTTTCTACCTCTTTTTCTCTTTACATTTTTGCTTCTACCTCTCTTTCTCTCTTATTTTCTCTTTACATTTTTGATTCTCTCTCTCTCTCTCTCTCTCTCTCTCTCTCTCTCTCTCTCTCTCTCTCCGTCGCTCTCTTTGACACACTACCCCATCATATCAAACTACGCTATCCATTCATCCCCCTCCCGCCCCTGCATAGCTTTTCAATTTTTCAATGTTGCCGGAAAAGCTCTCTCGTTATCGGATCTTTTAAAAAGGACAACGAAAAATAAAATAAAAAATACGGAGATATCGCCATTACTGTGATACAAATGCGTGGCAACGATGCACAAATGCGAGCTTGGATTTGTCACGTTCGACGCAGATTGACGCATAGGCGGCCGGAACAGCAGACATCTGGGATTTTCTTTTCGAATTTAGCGAATGCGATCTGTGTGCATCAACGGCGCGCACGGAAAGGCATGGAGAATCTTCCGAGCCAGGGCTCTAATTTGCCCCAAGGCTGCCCGATTAGCCGGCAACTCGTGCGCAGTCTTGTGCATTTGACACATGCCCAAAACTCACCTCGTTTCGATCGACCCATTTAGGCGCCCTACGTGCATTTCTTGTATTTTATTGTTATTATTTTTTGTTAAGAAATATAGTGAGTTTTTGTAGTTCGGTGTAAAATAATAAATATGAGTGACACTATTTTTTATGATTTATTTTCAATTCTACGCTTAACGTTGTTTTAATTATTTGCTGTAATTATTTTTCACGTTCCGTTTCGTACGCGCAATTTAACAGTGCGAAAATTATCATTCATTTTTTTTCTCGATAAACGCGAAGCGGGACTCGCGGAAAATTCGAAATTCAATTTTCCTCTGATGTGTTGAAGCCTAGAATAAAAACAAAAAAGATCGGAAAAATCGGCGAAACGTATTCTCCTTAAGGAGGGTTCAGCACCGATGGACGTTAACGAATACTGATATTATTTGAGGCACGTCTAATGAAAATTCAACTCGGAATTTTCGTCATTTACCCTTCTCCGTTTTGGGGGGAAAAAAGTTAGAATCAATAAAAGAGAAAATTATAATTGTTTTACAGAATAAAAGAATAGGAACAAATGAATAATAAAAGAATAAATAAAATTTATAAAATAATAGTAAAAGTAAATATAGTAAAACAATGAATAAAATTAATCAAATAATGAATTAGGATAAGCGAATAATAAAATCATAAATGAAATGAATAAAACAATGAATAAAATCAATCAAATAATAAATAAGACTAACAAGGAACATCCCTCAGGTGACACCCTTCGATTTAGTTGAAATTTGGATATGTTATAAAGCACCGAAAAGTAAGCGATACGTTTTTTTTTCATCGGCGGAAAAATGGTTTTAAGGGGTGAAACCACCCCTCGAAAAAAGGCATCTCTGGGGTAATATAGCAGTTTCACACACAAGGAGTCCACCGATTTCAATGAAACAAAAACGAAAATTCTTCCAATCCGAAGCAATGAAAAATCCACTATAGTGACATTGGAAAAAAGAATTAATGGGTGAACCACCCCTATATTAAGGGGTGGTTTCACCCCTTAAAACCGTTTTTCCGCCGATAAAAAAATACGTATCGCTTACTTTTCGGTGCTTTATAACATATCCAAATTTCAACCAAATCGAAGGGTGTCACCTGAGGGATGTTCCTTGTAAGCAAATAATAAGAAAACAAATAAATTCAATACAACAATGAATAAAATTAACAAAATAATAAATACCCTTCCAATTCAGGCCCCCGCTTTAAAATGCCTGCGCTTAAATTCCAAATTTTTAATAAATAAAAAACTGTGCTTAATTGCTCAGACATCAATTTCCTCTTTTCCGAAAACGCTGCCCGGAACATAGAATAAAACCAAAATTTCTTCGGACGTGTCCGCGTAAAAAAAAATCCGCCTCCTTCAACTTGCGTCAGTTACCGATCACCATAATCGACGAGTCAAGAAACCGCACGACGTTTCCCGTTCCCCTCACCAGATGAATTACAGAGTGACGTGCCAATCGACGATGGTCCTGCGAAAGGGCCTTGTCACTGTTCTTCGACCCAGAAAAAAAAACCCGATGTGAAGAAAAAAAAGGCAAAACTATTCACAGTGGCCAAATGGCCCCCTACCCATTACATGTGCAGCGGGCTCGGACGCGGATGCGTCGGGTTAACGGGTTTTTAGGTGGAAAGCGATGAGCTTATAATTCTCCCCTCGCAGCGTCCCATCGGGACAATGGTCGTTGGATAGCCGTGTAGATATCGACGCCTGCGAAGAGAGAGGAACTCGATGTGTTTTAGGGCTCGCACGCGCGTCTCGTACACACACGTACACGACTCTTCTTTTTTTTCGCCCTTTTTTATCCTCCCCCTTTTATCCTCCCCCTGAGCCCCGCCCCCCTCTTCAACGCGCGATCCGGATCGGCCATCGAATTATTTTGATTCTGCGATAATTCACCCCCTAACACGTCAACGCCCTGCGAAGGGATCTTGTCGCACTTAAGCGCGGCCACGTGTGTGCTTTTCGTTTCAATAATGAAGAAATAAAGATCGTACGGAAAAATTGTTACACGAGAGGCGGAATTCTCGTCGCGCATGAATTTTCGTTTGCGGTTTCCTTTGTATTTTGTTTCCTATTTTTTACGTTCCTTAAGGCGTTACCCCCGCTTGTAGCGCAAAAAAGGCCTTTTTCGTGAATTTTTTTAAAGAAAACTACAAAACCTTTTTAATCGATCAATATACCATCTTAAAGAACACATCTTGAAGAACTTTCAGTAATTTTTTTATTGAAAAATATTACATTGTTTAGTGGCAAATGGCCGTCAATGAAATAATGTTTTTATATACACGGTTTGCGGTGACCAACATTGCGGCGAAGTGGATCATCTGAAAAAAAAAAAAAATGCGGATGGATTTAGTCAAATATAAATATAAACTAGTCTTTAATCGGAGGATTTTAAAAAATATTCATTTTTCACAAAATGGCGGACAGTCAAAGTTAATGGTTCGATTTTAACGAAAAAAATGGCCGTTTTTTGGTTATAAAACGGCCATTTTTTTCGAAAAAAAAAATCGAACGATTAAAGACTACATTTTTATGTATTAAATAAGCCTGCAAAATTTCAAGAAGATCGGTTCATTAGTGTTCGAGTAATCTTGGTCACCGACTTCAGAAATGCCATTTTGAGAAAAACGCGTTTAAAGTTTCAATTTCAGTTTACACGAAGAAAATATTTTTTTTTGTAAACTTACATAGAGTCATCTATTCCGGGCCCATACAGAAGTATGGGCCCGGATACTTATACTTCAAAAAAATGCAATAAAAAAAAATCGATTTTTTCACAATCGCAAGTGGGGGTAACCCCTTAAATCCTAATAATCCTTATATATATATATATATATATATATATATATATATATATATATATATATATATATATATATATAGATAGATACATATATGCATCCATGTATATGTATATGGTAAATCTTTAGATAAGTGACGTTTCCGAAAAAAATTGTTTGCTATTTTCTCATTTATTGAGTTATAAATGATGATATTCAGTCGGGGGAAGCTGACATTTTTTATTAACAATTTGTTTACGAGCAAAAAATCGTTAAAAATAATTGCGAATTTTTCAAAAACCCTAACAAACCTAATATATACGTCTAAATGTTCAAAAATGCTATATTTTATCACGTGTTTTCGCGAACTTCAAAACCCCATAACTTTTTATAGGAGAGGGGGGGGGGGGGTAAATTCAGCTTCCCCCGACTGAATATCATCATTTACAACCCAATAAATGAGAAAATAGCAACAAAAAAATGTAGGCTCATTTTTCGGAAATGTCACTTATCTAATAAATTACCCTAAGCAACGTTTTAAAGTAATTAGCACCATATGCGTAGTACGTTTTTTTACCCCGCAGGTTATCAATGTCAGATGTTCGAATTCGTTATGAAAATTCTGCATAACATCTTTCATAAAGCTTCCTTATTATTTGAGGTTAAGACGAAGACTTTTTTAAAACCGGGTAAAAAAAACTATCATTTGTAGAAATAGCATGCGAAAACCAACAGCAGATGATTCTTATTTCCAAAACCGTGAGACTTTTACTTAAGGGGGTTTCTCAATTTAGACTCTAAAAAACGCTGTTTTCATGAATTTTTTTGATAGGTTTATATTATAGATATTGATATAAAAGTTGTTACGCGAAATAAATACACTCTCAAAATATATTTAAAAATAAAAGATTTTATTTCAGTCACTTTTTATAGACGAAAATGTCCTAAAAAAATTGTAGGTCTGTGCTGTTGATGAAATCTGGGTGATGGATCATCCGAAACAAAAAAAATCAATCGGTTTGAGATTCAGTATGTTAATGGCTGTAGCGCATTTATACGATTTTCGATATATGCAAAAATAACAGAATGGTCGACATTTTTCGAAAGAAAAAAAAAAAACGTGTTTTTCCGCCGTTTTTGGCAACAAAAAATAGTAAATATCAAAATTTAAAAAAATCCTTGTTATGCGCTATAATTATAATTTATAATTATAGCGCATATCAAATTTAAACGTAAAGAACACGTTAAAATTTCATAAGGATCGGTTCAATAGTTTCGAAGATTTTATAAACAAGCCGTTGAAAAATGTTCTTTCGAAAAACACGTGCTGGGTTATCTAAAAGCAAAAAACATGTTTTTTAATGTATTTCGAAAGTGTATTTATTAAGTGTAACAACTTTCATATCAATATCTATAATATAAACCTATCGAAAAAGTTCATGAAAATAGTATTTTCAGCGTTTAAAGTGAGAAGACCCCTTAACTGAAATTCCCGAATTTAGCATGATCTGACTTATCGACAGTTGCAGGATTATCCATTCATAACAGAACACCCTGTATGTATGTATGTATATATATATGTATATTTGCGGCACATCTACAAGGCACGAAATTTCGAAATCATATTTGCGGAAATTACACGTCGAAGGAATCAGAGGCACACGCGCGCACGCGACAAGTTTGCCCAGAAGATCAGCCTGCGTTTATCTACTTTCGTTGTGTTCGACGAAAATGGAAAAATGGTGAAATCCCTTTAACCGTGTCGAAAGATTAGGAAATCACAATTGCACGTATAGCGGATGTCCTTTAGTCTGGAGGCCTGGGCTCCAACGCACCCTCGAAATCTCGTGTCCGTGTCGAATTTTCTCAAAGTGACGTAGGCATATATAGATTTGTACAGGGTGGATGGAAAAGTGACGTCCAAAAGGAAATCTAGATGCCTTGTATCGATACCTAGCCGAATCACCCCCATGTATTTTCCACGATGTTTTTTACTTTTTGAAAAAGAAGCATTACATTTTTTTTCGAGTTTTTCTGTAGCACATGTTTTTTCGCTCTTTTGTGAACGTACCTTCCTCTTAGAAGTTTTTGGAAGCAATGGGAGACGTTTGGACTAGTAAAGTGTTTTTTTAATATTCTGAACTTTAGTGGGTGTCCTCTTAAACGGATTTTTCAAACTTTCGATAAAAATCTGAGGAACTTACGTTAGTTTTTAGTTGGTAATTTATTTATTGCTCGACAGCGCAGTTCATAACGATAACGCAAGTAAAAAAATGACGAGGTAAGTACACACATAAAAGAGAAAAATAAAATTACTTTTTCTCAATAAGTAAAAATGATCGTAGAACATACAGGGGCGTGATTCGCATATGTATCGATACGAGGCATCTAGATTTTCCTTTCGGACGTCATTTTTCGGGACTCTGTATATATTTTTGGCGAAATGTGATTTTTATTGCGGGATTTTATGATGGGTCGAAAAATATCGATTTTTGTAGCACTTTCTCAAAGTATATTTATATATATTCAAGAATATGTAAAAAAATGTTCAAGTTAAAATACTGAACATCGACCAAGTTGCAGACAATTTAGTGAGAGCAGGTGGCGCAACGATTTACGTCTAGTCAAATTTTCAATCGCGTTTTTTTCGAAACGACTTTTCTCGACCTGGCTGGAATCATAACTCCAGCCATAATTGTCCCATTTTCAATTTAAAAAAAGAAACCAAATTTCCGTAATTTCAGTAGCTATTGTTGTACGTAGCCGTTTTTTTTTAATTTAGTATTTTTCAAGTCCCCGAATATAAACAAATAATTCGCTAAAATTACACTTTTTTTTAACACCCGCGATGATGTGATTTTTTTTCGAAAACCGACTACGTGCATCGAAAACTAGATTTGTATATATTATAAAACTGTTATATGTTTATTTTTCAGACCAACCATTGTGAAGTTCTCGATCTGGCCGTTGGATCTTTTTTTATACAGGCTCTATTATACCCCAATAACGTTGATGATTATTAATGTTTTCCAAATAAAAAATTACACGAAATAAGTTTAATCTATGCTTAATAATATACCTTTATCCAAATCCTAAATAAATAACCTTGTAGACAAAAAACAATCAGAAAACGACCATTTTCGGCCCGTCACAGTGGTGTTCTCCTTTAAGGGGCGAGAGTCCTTTACGCAAGGAAAGAATGCTGATTTTTATGATTTTTCAAAGGAAATATTGTGTAAGTTTTATCACTACTTTTGGCTGTTGCATGGTATTTTTTTATCAATCTTTAAAAATGGCGCAGTTAAGGCTCCCTCTTCTAAACGGGTTGCGGTGGATGTTATCGGACGGCGTAACGCGTAGCGTCGGCGGGATTAATCTGAAAAAAAAAACAAACGAACATTTTTCTTTCGTTAACACTCATCCGCAAAATATGAACCAGGAAAAAGTGAGAAATGTTGAAAATCGATGAAATGGCACGCTTTGAAACAAAAAGATTGAATTTTCCGAAAAAATGGCTACATTTTGCAATAAAAGCATACTTTTTTTTAATTTTCAAGAACCTTGAGAGTCATGTTTTAGACAATAAGGTTAGGATGATTTATACTATATTTCATAAGAATCAGTCGATAATTTTTCCAGATATACCTACCTCACGCCAGTTTTGAAAATGCAGTTTAGAAGATCGTGCCACACTTCCGCCATTTTGAAATATTAATAAAAAAATACCATGTAACAGCTGAAAGTAGTAATAAAACATACTCTAAGTCTCGAAAATGTTTAAGAAATATTTCCTTAAAAAAAATCACGAAAATCAGCAAACATTTTTCCTGGCCTAAAGGTGTCTGCCCCCTTACGAAATTCGACTTCAAGGACGTCCTAGTAGCCTATCGCCCCCAAACTCAACATTATGTACCCGCAATGTCTTCTAAAGCACCCTCAGAAAAATCTGATCATATTTACTCGAAAATCAAAATTTTGTGATTTTGTGAAAGATCAAAATTTTGTGATTTTGTGAAGGATCAAAGTTTTGTGATTTTGTGAAAGATCAAAATTTTGTGATTTTGTAAAAGATAAAAATTTTGTGATTTTGTGAAAGATCAAAATTTTGTGATTTCGTGAAAGATCAACATTTTGTGATTTTGTGAAAGATAAAAATTTTGTGATTTTGTGAAAGATACAAATTTTGTGATTTTGTGAAAGATACAAATTTTGTGATTTTGTGAAAGATCAAAATTTCGTGATTTTGTGAAAGATCAAAATTTAGTGATTTTGTGAAAGATCAACATTTTGTGATTTTGTGAAAGATCAACATTTTGTGATTTTGTGAAAGATCACAATTTTGTGATCATAACTACTCAAAGATCAAAATTTCAAGGACCATTTTCAAAGCGAACAATTCGTCAAAAAACTGAAGGAGCCCCCTTAAAACAGGCGAATGTTCCGATAGCCAACGTTCCATAGACACAACGGGTTCAAAATGTCCTTTCCCCGTATATTCATGAGATTTGTAAAATTTGCGGAAACGACTGGATCGCGGAACGCTTTTAGGAGCAACCCCCTGCGGCTTTGCGCCGATCTAGCTGAGCTAGTTCGCTACACTCACGTCCATATAAATATATCCAAGGCCCTCTGCCATTGTAATACAGCCGCAGCGAGAAAAATCGAATTTGTCAATTAGAGCCAGTATACTGTGTAGTGTCGCCAGGCGCAGGCGTTTACGCTTGGTTAGATCGGATTTTCGGGAGGCGCACAATGGCCGATAAAGTCGTATATACGGCTGATGATGCTGGAACGGACAGCTGTACAATTTAGCCGCGAGGCATCCGATTTCGCGTACGTACGCGACAATAATATCTCAACGTGTAGGTACTCGTGTGACACGCGCGACTTCAGAAAATCAGCGGGTGAAAAACGACGGGCGCGAGGGCATTTCGAACACGAGATCTCTATCTCACCAAAATCTAAAGTCGCCGAAACACGTGTGTACACGAGCTAAGGCGATGCAGAAGAATTTTTTACTCTCGTTCATGTAGGTAGGAATGTTAAAAAACAAAAAAAATCGCGCGGAACTTGGCAGTTTGATTTTGTAATTGTTATTATTATTTTAATTTGATTAATTATTGTTGTAATTTTATTCATTATTATTATGATTTGTTATTGTAATTCTATTTATTACTATTATGAATAATTATTGTAATTTTATTCATTATTATTATGAATTATTATTGTAATTTTATTAATTAAGATTATCAATTATTATGGTAATTATTATTGCTAAAAAAAATTTAATGATGCAAAGTAGCTTGCGCAATCTTTTCAATTGGTCCATAGGGTTCACTTTACCTAAGATTTTTTTTGCCACCAGGTACTGAGTTTTTCTGTTTTGGCTCTGGAGAAAAAAATGCACTTTGCGCGATGTAAAAAACCAAATTGTCGTGCAGAACTCGGTGGCTCAAATATAGAATTATTATTGTTCATTTTGGACATGAAGGCCCATTATTTTTAGCCAGAATGGCGAAAATGACATGGACCTCACCGTCCGTAAGAATTTTCTTCGTTACAAGCTACTACATTTTTGCTGTGCCTTCGAAAACAAAAAAAACACGTTCCGCGATTAAAAAAAATATATATATTATTTTCAATATATATAAAAAATGTTATTGCGCAAAGTGAGCGCGACAGCTCGATTTTCTAATTACAATTGTTCATTTTGGATATGAAGAACCAACATCATTAGCAAAAATTTCAAAAACAACTGAAAGAAGCGCAATTTTTTAAAATTCACCTATACACGTGCAGAAATTGTCGTAGGTTTGCAATTGAATTTCCAAACTTGTCCCTACTTCCTGATAGGGATCCAATGTGTCATCGCAGTGGATCCCTAAACTAGAACGTCACGCTCATACATTGGATTCTAATCGGGATTCCCCATTGAAATCCAATTTGAATCCTGAAGGATTTTCACGTTATCGAACAGGATCCGATAGGATTTTTGATGGATCTTATCACAATTAGTACGTTGAATTTTCTATACAAAATAAGTGGATCTTAAAATAGTATAAATATTATCTGAACAAAGTATAAATCGCTTGAAAAAGTACATATTAAAAATCGATTTGAATCCCACCACTCAACATCCACTGTTATCGTTTGTTGTTTATTTTACTGCATTTTGACGTAATATCACCACTTTTACTTTATTAACATATTTAAATTTTTTATATTAATATGTTGTATTTACTTTTAACATATTTTCGATTCGAACGTGGTAAGAATTTTCAAACGGCGTTCATTGAGGAACAGTGCAGAATTAAATTGAAGCCCAATGAGGACTCTCTATGTGCAGCGTCCCCAACAAATCCCCATCAAGATGCGGGCGGATATTTTTTTGGGAGATCCAACAAATTCCGGTTGAGAATTTCTAATAAAAAAAATCTCCAACAACTTCAATCGGGAAATAGCGCGGATCCACTTGGATTCCAATGTGGACTCCCTATGTACGACGTCCCTTTATCATCCCTATAGGGATGCTATAGGGTAAGGCTTCCATTTCGCAAGCCCTTTTTTTCATAATTTACTAACATATCTTCAACAAAACACACAACTTTTTTCCTTTTTTTGTTTGCTTTATAATTAATTATCCGTTACAGACATGCAAAATCGCCGATAAACGATAACATCGCTATTGATGGAGTATTTTCTCACCTAACATTATTTACACCCATAAATAATGTTCTTCGAAACAACCTTCCTATTATTAGCAAACATTTGAAATATCAACAACATCGAGGTTAGTCATTTCTTACATTTCATCTTTGTATTATTCCATAATTGAATAACCCGTTATATCACACGTCATACATTTCAAATGCTAACACACCAAAAACAATAAATAACGCAATAGACGATATTATCCACATTACATTAACTTAATTATAACCAAAACGGAACTTACAGAATTATTATACCAAATGACTTAAAACTTATAGAACTTAAGACTTATATAACTGAATCATGAACATAAACGCTCACATTTATACCTTTTTCAAACATTTTTGTATAAAAAAATGTATATCATATTATATATAGAAAAATAAAATTTCTGAAGAGGAACCGAACCAGAGGGCCGAAACGTAAACATCCTGTATTTCCATTGCCGACTTTGGAATAACCTTGACTGGCTGGATCGAAGCTGAATCCTCAAAGACCATCTTGTCATCCACACGGCCGCACACATCGCTGATTCATTTACTAACATATCTGCTGTTACTCTGAAGAAAAAAAATCGTTTTTTCGTGCATTAGTCTACTGAATAAACATATTAGAATAATTAAGAAAAAAAATGCATTTTCTTTTCTTCAGTCTCAGTATAAAATGGGACATATAACGGGTGTCCTGTTATGAACGGATAATCCTGCAACTGTCAATTGGTCAGATCATGTCCTACAATATGCTGGAATTTCTGTGCAGTAAAAGTCCCACGGTTTTCGAGATAAAAATAATCTGCTTTTGGTTTTTCGCGTGCCATTTCTGCAAATGAGAAATTTTTTTGACCCGGTTTTTAAAAAATACTCTTGGTTATTTGTTTCATCTAGAAAAGTCTTCTTTTTAACCTTAAATGTTAAGGGGTTAGGCCACAGTAAGGGGTTAGGCCACAGTAACAGTAATAAAATCATGTGCGAATTTATCATTTTTTTTCGTATGAAAAAATGATTCACTCATAAAATTAATTACACATCTATTTAGTGTGAATATCAAGCTGTTAGAAAAAATATGTACTTTTTTTTCGATGTACAAAATGGCCGACTGCTCGGAACTTCTCGAAACAGCTTTTTTCCAATTGGCGTGACAAATAACTTCAACAATTTTCTCTCGATTTACTTCAAATTCAAAAGTTATGTTCCTAATTGCATTTTGCAGAGAAGTACGTACGGAATTTCTGATTAATCGAAAACTTTTCATTTTATGAGCAGTTTATGAGCAGTTATAACGAAATTTTTCACTGAAAATTCATTTCTTAAGTTCGAATACCTACAACTTTTGAATAAAACAATATTTTTTTAAACTCCGTACGGCCTTCTCTAGGTATTCTAATGTAGATTGACGAGAATTCTTGTTTTGTGTTCTAGGTAACAAATTGTGGATGCTAAATGTCACGCCGCGGAGCGCCTAAAAAAGATAACAAAAGGAAATATTAGTAGTCGGCCATTTTGTACACCGAAAAAAAAAAATTCTAACAGCTTGATATTCATACTAAATAGATGTGTAATTAATTTTATGAGTGAATCACTTTTTCATACGAAAAAAAATTGTTAAATCCGCCCATGATTTTATACCTGTTACTGTGTCCTAACCCGTTAAGGAAACTTGATGAAAAATGATCTTCTGCAGAATTTTCACACAAACCAATTCGAACATCTGACTTTGATAGTCTGCGGTGTAAAAAAAATGTACTACGCATATTTTGCCAATTACTTTAAAAAGTTGCTTAGTTATTGTCGATTCATATAATTTGTAGAAATGGCATACGAAATACCAAAAGCAGATGATTAAAAAAAATAACATGAAGGCCAAAATCTCTAAAACCTTGGGACTTATATATACATTTGGGTGGTAATGAGACCCCAAAGAAGACGCGATTGGTATTCGATTACGATCGCATTCAATCAGTTCGCATGGGGATGAGAATCCTATAAGAATTCTTCATTCGGGAGTTCGGACTTTTTTGAATATCAATCGGTAATTAACGAGAGACAAAAGGTGTTATTCGCGTTTCCGGTAACTTGCGAGAGGCACACCACGGACGCGATCCTACAGTTCGATGAGGAGCCGTTTCAACCCTACCGTCTCATCCACTCTGTCTCCTCTTACGTCTTCCATTGCCCCGTCCTGGTCTTCCTGCTCCTGCTCGTTCTCGCGAACCGCACCACGGTTTTCGCAGTCTGAAGGGAGTCAAAGTTTCGGCTCGCGTCGTCGCCGGGCGTCTCGGTTAATCACTATAATTGATATTCCGCTGATATCACCTCAATCTCTCTACCCCCCCCCCCTCTCTCACTCTCTCTCTTGCGACGTGCTCGTAAATCGAGCCGAGGGTTGGAGTAACGCAGTAACGAAGTAACCCGATTGAAGAGTAGACAGAGACGGAAATATTGCGTCCTTATTATTGGCAACGCCCTCTCGTTTTCCCCGTTCCATTTTCCGCGCGGGGTCTCCCTCCCGTGCGCGGCAATCGAATTACATTATTATCCTCCTTGTGCCGCGGAGTACACCGAGAATCGTCCGCGCGATCCGCCCTCTCTCTCTCTCCTCTCTCTCTCTCTCTCTCTCTCTCTCTCTCTCTCTCTCTCTCTCTCTCTCTCTCTCTCTCTCTCTCTCTCTCTATATATATATATATATATATATATATATATATATATATATATATATATATATATATATATATATATATATATATATATATATATATATATATATATATATATATATATATATATATATATATATATATATATATATATATATATATATATATATATATATTCAAATGTATGTATTTGTCTGAATTGTAAAAGAATTCGGCACGTAATTCACGGAGGAACAATCCGGACCTTCACCAACTTATGCGGGGGAATGATCCAGAAGTACGTAGCTAATTCCCATTCCAGCAAAAAAAAACCAGAAGGAACAAAAGTTCGTTCTTAAGGCGTAATATTACTCAGCGAAGTAGCATGACTAAGGAATTGAAGAGCACTATTATTTCGTCAATGTATCATCACGCTGCAACAAAAAAATGGCTGTGTTTCCGTGATCCAAAATTCGTCGCATATGAGTTTCGTTTTTTTTTTGTTCGATGTTAAACCTGG
>OX101791.1:33581292-33632523 GCA_944452715.1 Ophion slaviceki
CGAGCAATTTATTCCCCTGCGCCACGAATCGCAAAATAAGAATCTTCGCGACGACGAATTAGCGAAGAAGAATACGACTGATACGATATAGAATTTTTAGGGTGAGAAATCAATTAATCGGTATTACTCATCTAAACTGAAATTTAAAAATACGCGCAGAAGTGATTTTCATCCCTGTTGCGATAAGTAATATAAATTCGTTGCGAAAAATGATGCTTGAGATAAGAAATCCCAATTGGAATTGATTATGATAGGGGTCGTTGTCGGTTGCTGGCTGCGCTGGACGGTATTGTATCTGCTACGGCGAACGCTTCGCCATTTGTAGCTTCCATGTACAGGGATTTCCCCTTTTTACATTTCCCACCATTTTCTCCAATCCACATCCCTGATCTATCCCCACCTTGCGGCCGCAGCCGACTTCCCCCTCTGTATCGCATTCACCATGACATTTTTCTGTCATGGGTATAGGGAAACTGCGGAAAACCTATACCAATACAGCCGGTCACGGGTTCGCTTCCCAGCCTCGGAGCTAGTCGCGTTTCGTCGAGAAATAGCTCACAGGCTACAGCCATACACACCCGACACACACACGTACCGGTCCGTGTGCGCGACATGTGTGTAGAACTGGAGCTACGTCACGCCTGTGTTTTTATTTCTCTCCGAAACTACGAGACGGTGATTCGAACCCGCGACCTCCCGATGTGTTGATTCCAGAGGCAAGCACTCTAACCACTAGACCAACACATCGGGGATATGTGCGCTGGACGGTACCAATATATATTTCCATACATTTAAAATACAGATAATGGAAATGAGGAAATAATAAAGTAATAATAGGCATAAATAAAATAACAATAATAGATTAGTGAAACAACATAGCTAAAACTAATTTACTCAAATTAACATAATAATAATCATCTACAGATTAAATGTCAAAATAAGATAATAATAAGATAAATTAATAAATGTCCTCGTCTAGAAGGAAAAAATAAATAAAAATAATAATAATAACAATTATATATATATATATATATATATATATATATATATATATATATATATATATATATATATATACACACAGTCAAACCTCAATATTACGAATGTCTAGGGAAGTTCGTTACATCGAGATCGTGTTGTTTAAAATGTTCTTTAAAAAGAAAAAAAAAGTGGTGAAAATATGGGGCCATTTTTGCAAGCAATTAGGGCACAATGTATATTATTATGTTGTATAAAGGTTTCGGGTGTCTATTGGAAGGGAGTGGACAAATCTTCGTTATATCACGGTTCGACTGTATATATATATATATATATATATACATAGAGGACATTCTACTCCATTTCACCTAATCGTGACCCCGACCGTTTTTGATTTTCCTGATTTTTTTTGTAAAATTGTACCGCACTAAAGTAATATCTATACCAATTTTTAGATTTTTACCTCTTCTCTTTTAGGAGCTATAATTTTCCGCAAAATGTCGATTTTATTAATTTCACGGGCTAGGTGAAATGGCGTGGAATATTCCATATATATATCTTCTCGTACGTACTTGGTGGCCAGTAATCACTGGCGATCTGAAACCTTTTGATCGCTTGAGAACGAACGTTCTCCCTGCTTCTCCCTGCCTCTCTCTCTCTCTCTCTCGGATAAGATGGAATGGCAAAGGGTTAAAAAGTTTCGTACAAGATGAAATTGTATCGCGTATTGTAGATATATCCACGCATGTGTATTGCTGCTACTATTAGGCTCGAGGCCGATTAGTTGGTTACGGAGCGGTGGATTTCACAGATCGAAGGAGAGACTCCCAGCGTTGTGTGTGGAGTGCACATATACGTATGGCGAAGCAAGAGAGAGAGAGAGAGAGAGAGAGAGAGAGAGAGAGAGAGAGAGAGAGAGAAAGAGAGAGAGAGAAGAGCGTCCGCCATAGAGACGGAGAGAGAGAGAGAGCTCACGGCCAGAAGGCAATTAGGATAATTAAATAATAATTGAATGGAGGGAACGGTTGGCTGGTAACGGCAAAACCCGGCGAAGGGAACCCCCAGTCTTCTCGAGGCTTTATATCCATCCAGCAGCACGAGAGAACCACGCCCAAGAGAACTCGCTCCTATCTCGGCCAATCCGACCAAAGAGCCAAAGAGAGAGAGAGAGAGAGAGAGAGAGAGAGAGAGAGAGAGAGAGAGAGAGAGAGAGAGAGAGAGAGAGAGAGAGAGAGAGAGAGAGAACTGACTCCCGCGCGACTCCATAGTCACAGTACAACTATAAACTTATTCCCCCCTCCCCCCTTCGTTTCTTTCTCTCTATCACGAATCGGCCCTCCGAGGCTCGCGAACTACTCCATTGCTAAACTTCGCCTTTCACTTGCTGATCCGTGAATCGAAACACGTTTGTTTGGGTTTGGGTCATTTTTCTTCCACGTACTTTTGATTGGCGGATTTTCATGCTTCGAAATTTGCAATATTAATCGTCATGAAAATCTTCAGCGCGAACGTCTTTCGGAAGTTCTTTAACGATCGTAAACTACTTCTCGTCTACAGCTGAAGTGTGTGTGTGTGCGTGTGTGTATGTGTGTGTATGTACCTATGCACGGATGAATGCATATACATGGCGAAAACCTCTGGCAGACTTCGTATACCGCTGTATACCTAATGTAAAGGAGTTTTATTCGTCCCACGTAGACGTGCAATTAGGCGAGGCGTTAAAGTATTCTGTTCTCTTCTCGTCGTGGAAAAGCCCTGCAATTTAAATATCCGCGATACGGCTGTCCCGCTACTAGCGTTGTCAGCCTTAACAGACACATATACAAGGACGGATATACATGAGGAAGGGGATTTTAAAGACATTCGACTTCGAGGACCTGACTCATGGTGTCCACCTATATGACATTGTTATTTCTCAACATTATTCCTCAATATTCAGTCCCTTATCGAAATGATTTATTAGTACTTTAGCAATAGCTTTTAATCACCTTTTAGTGAAATCCAGAAAAAATATATTCAGTTCCCACATTCAACATTATTATTGCTATTATTGTAGAACATTATTTCTACATATTTAGTCTCCATATTTAATATGACTATTATTATTGTACAACATTATTCCTTAACGGAGACTTTGTCCTTGGAGTGCCATATTTCAGGTGTGTACATTTTATTTTTTTTAAAGGAAACGAGAAAAGCTTTTTGAGTGCGGTTTTTTTCTTGCTTTTATTTATGATATACAGAAAGTTAAAATTTTTTTTTGAAAAAAAAAAAACCAAAATGGCGGCCGTTGCAGCTCCGCGAAAACAGGTCCTCAAATCGCGGGAGGTAAACAGCTGACATGACTGCCCCTTCTTTGTTGATCTGAAACACAAATTCAAAGCATATTATCAATCTGTGACCCTTTGGTCATGGAATGACGAATGGGTTTTTCGTTTAGTACAAATTTCGGAAAATGGCGGCAATTTAAAAAAAATCGATTTTTCGCGTTTGTTTTTCGCATAAAAAGATAAATAATAAATGCAAAAATGTATCTATCGAAAAAACGATCCGTCATTCCGTGAAGACATATTTTCTGAGTATGCTCTCCAAATTTCAGGTCGGTATGTTAATTACAGCGGTCAGGAGAATGTCAGCCATTTTTAAAGACGTGTTTTCGAGAAAAACGCGTTTAAAGTTTTGTAATGTGTTTACACAAATGTGTTTACAATTACCGCTAGTGGGCAACGCCTGGTCCATAGAGACGTCCCTCCTCTTCTTCTAGCTGCTCATGTTGAGCTGAAATTGATTTTTTGAAAATTTCAAGGACAAAGTCTCCCTTAATATTCAATCCGCATGTTCAACATTATTATTATTATTATTATTATTTAACATTATTCCTCCATATGTAGTCCCTAAGCTCAACATGAGTATTATGATGATGATTATTATTATTAATATTATCATTATACGACATTATTCCTCAACATTCAGTCCCCATGTTCAACATTACTATTGTTATTATTATTTGACATTATTCCTCCACATTTATTATTATTATTGTTGTTGTTGTGATAAAACATTATTCCTCCATATTCAGTTCCTAAGCTCAACATGATGATTATTATCATTATACAGCATTACTCCTTCATATTCAGTGCCCATGTTGAACATCATTATTATTATTATACAACATTACTCCTCCATGTTCAGTGCCCATGTTGAACATTATTATTATTATTACTATTATGCAACATTACTCCTCCATATTCAGTGCCCTGTTGAACATTATTATTATTATTGTAAAACATTATTCCTCCATATTCAGTTCCTAAGCTCAACATGATGATTATAATTATTATACAACATTACTCCTTCATATTCAGTGCCCATGTTGAACATCATTATTATTATTATTATACAATATTCACTCCTTCATGTTCAGTGCCCATGTTGAACATTATTATTATCATTGTAAAACATTATTCCTCCCTATTCAGTCTCCATGTTCAACATTATTATTATTATTATTATTTAACATTATTCCTTCATACTTAGTTCCCATATACAACATCATTATCATTACTCACCATTACTCCCTCATAATCAGTCCTCATATTCAGTACATATATTATTATTATACAATATTATTTCTCATCGAGAACCTTCCTCACATTGTCCCCATATTCAACCTTGTGTAAGCTTCAATGTCATTAATATGACTTTTAGATGAATGCAAGCACTTTTATGTGGAGATCATTTCAAGGTGCATTCCTGTTACCAAAATCAACGATCAGTTTTGAAAAAAATTGAGGACCTTCCTCAAAACGGCCAGATCGGCTGATAGCCAACATTGCCTAGACATAGCGGGTTCAAAATAGGCTTTTGTCGTATATGGGCCTGGGTATTGTACGAATATACACGGGCAAATTCGTTTTTCATTTCGTTTTTTCATCCATACAAAGCATGGTGGAAACAAGTTAACGCGATATAGAGGAGAGAAACAGAGGGCTCTTTCGGCTTGCCGGCTCTCGCGTTCTCGCACACTTTTCACGCATAAATATGAATAAAACATGCTTCGAAGCGCGCGCGACTCCGTGCGGTAACGCGTATATAGGCAACACGTCCGTACCTGTATGTATGCACATTTGCATTACACGTTTGCATGTTGTGTGTATGTACACGTGCATCTTGAATGGAAGGGTGGGGGGGAGAGGGAGAGAGAGACGCTGTACACTCCCCGCGCATCACCTCCGCCGGTTATTCGGCCCTTTGTACCGAAAGTTGCACCGCTTCGGCTCTCCGTACTCTCTCGCATATACTTCGGCGCAATCCGATCCATATAGTGTCAATCGGACGGATTCACGCTGCAGGGCCAATCGGCGTAGGTCGTTCAGGCAACTAGGGCCGTTGAAACAAAAAATAAAAAAAATTTACTTATAGCACAATAATGAAACTCATACTCCCAGATACTTTTCACACTTTAGAAAGTTACGAAAATGGCAAGCCACAGAGAAACGTTTGATGTTTGACGAAAAAGTCCAACGCTAATTATTTGGCATTAACGGGAGATATACCAGGTGTGTAAGTATGAAACCGGAATTTGCCCATAGGTGGCGCTAGATGTCGATGCAGTTACGGACACATCACGTCAGCGGTGTCTTGTTATTGTATTGATATCCGACAAAGATTTCCAACTCACAATAACACGAGTTTCATTCAGTAGCATTAGTTTATTAGAGATAAACATGTCGAGTTTTGTGCCAACAAATTACGATTTGCGGACAGCACTACTTTTCTGTTTTCATCTGAAGAAAACCGCAGCCGAATCGCATCGAATGCTTGTGGAGGCGTTTGGTGAGCATGCTCTCGGTAAAACACAGTGTTTCGAGTGGTTCAAACGGTTCAAAAGTGGCGATTTTGACGTGAGGAACGAAGAACGTGGAAGACCACCGAAAAAGTTTGAAGACGCTGACCTGCAAGCCTTGTTGGACGAAGACGACGCTCAAACACAACAACAACTGGCGGATCAGTTAAAGGTGACCCGAGAAGCCATCTCCAGTTACTTTGTATCATATCATTACAATAAACGTGTTTTTTCTGTACAAAAATTCCGGTTTCATACTTACACACCTGGTACACCTAGGAGCCGGAAAAAGGTCATTTGTGTGAATTTTTTTAAGGAAAACTATTTGAAATTTCGGATTGGGGTTTTAATTATCTGAAAGTATATACAGTCAAAAATATGTTTGATTTTCTTTATTCAAAAATATCAAAAATATACAAGTACATTGTATGATCCTTGGAGCGTCGTAAAAAAATCTGCGTACACGGTACCCACTGGCGTTTCTTCAAAAATCATCTGAAAAAAACCAAAAAGATTATTAAATTAGATACTTTAATCTAGTACTTGTCATAGCCGATTTTGAAAATATCGATTTATGACAAAATGGCGGACGTTTGAACATAAATAGTGATTTTTGGGCCAACTATTAGTTATTATTTTGCCTATAAAACAAAAACTATGTAGCGGAAAAAAATCCTATGACGAGTACTAGACAATGGTGTATAGAATAACCACAAAAAACCTCAAGGCAATCGGTTCATTGGTTTTCGAGAAATTTTGAGTACCGATTTGAAAAACGTGGTTTTGAAAAAAACGCGTTTGAAAATTTGGGAATGAATAAATCATGAAATTTGTCAACTTACATGGAATCATCGATACCAGGCCCATAGTGTGGGTCTTCTACGGTCGACGGAATGTTCATAGCTTCTAAGTCCTCGACCTTGACCATCTAGGTATATATCTTCCCTTAATAAATGGATAAACATATAATAAAAATCACCCGGTCATACTATAGAAAATGGTATAAACTATGCTCTGTCCGAATTTACAATGACGTTTCGCAAAAAGAGCCTCGAGAAAAACAGAAAAGAAAGAAGGTAAATCGCAGCGGGGTTGTTCGCCGAACTGCAGTTGGCGATCTGATGAGTTTGAAGTTTGCATCATTGGAGTGCAGTGACGTGCTTTCTTCAAATTGCTTGACGTTTTTTCTGTTTTTCGCTTTGAGAATCCCTCGACGATTTTTTACGAAATTCTAAATATGCGAAACAAAAATTTCGATATAAATTTGGGAGTACAAATAAGTTTCGCCGTTTTTTTTAATTGGACATATATTGTGAAAAAACGGTACTTCATGTTTTGTTCAAAGTATTGTCAGCCTTCTGCTACGTTCCGACACTTCCAACACTTTCGGCCTTCCGCTACGTTCTTTGTCTTCAACGTCAAACTCACCGTTATTAAACTTTTCAAACCACTCGCGACAACTTCTTTCACTTAAAGCAGCCTCACCATATGCTTCCACAAGCAATCGACGCGCCTCAGCTGCACATCTCTTCAATTTAAAGAAGTAAATCAAAAGTTCCCGCCAATTACGCTTATTCGTATTATATTTCAATATTATTCTTATATATTGCAAGGTTATGGTCTTGCCGGATGTGCAACCTTAAGATATGACCTTTTACATCTGACAATTTCAACCATAACCTCCTGGTGGGGCCATCTTTTGTCAAACGGCGGAGACTTATTTGTACTTCCAATAATAAAAATGAGCAGATAAAAATGTGAAAGAGAATTTTTATTCCACTCCAACGGTGCAAATTTCAACACCGTACTATCTGAGCCTTCACAAAAATCGTCACAACACGGTGAAGTTTTGAATTTTTCCTAAATCTTTGTTCAAAATTAAAGTTAAGATCCCAAGGATATAAAACTGCTATGAAGAATTCGTATTTTGAAATTTCATGCATATATGTATGGTGATATATATGTGTGTGTGTGCGTATGCGTGTGTATTCGTCTATGTGTGCGAGTGAAATACTGAATATCTCCGATCAAATGTTGTTTCGCGCGCAAATGCAAAATTCGCAGCATTTTCCGATCATAAATTGGATGCCCACATATACCTTCGTGTATATATATATTCGTGTGTATATATATATATATATATTCGTGTATATATATGTGTGTGTGTGTGTGTGTGTGTGTGTGTGTGTGTGTGTGTTCAGAGCAAATAACGCCATGTCAACGAGTGTACACACACACACACACATATATATATGTACCGAGACGCACGGTCGTTCGCGAGGGTGCAACGGTGAGCGCGGGTGGTACATATAATCCGCTATATTCGCCTCCGGAGGCGATATAAGCTCGGGGTGTGAAAATCGGGATGTCGAAGTGGGGGGATGCGCGATGTCGCGCGGGAGCGAATTCGCGCCATCCTCTAAACCCCATATTCCTGCGTATATACATCGCGGCGCGTCCCTCCCGCTCGCGCAAGGGTGAGGGAAAACACTCGCTCTCTGAAATAATCTCTCGTTCTCCGTCGTTGCCCTCTCTTTCCCCCTCTAATGCCGATGTCGTCGCGCCGGAGTCGTATTCCAGCTATGAACGCTGGATAAAAGGGGACGACACTTTTCTCTCCCTCTTTCTCCTTCGTATATACGGAATTTACAGTGTACATAACGGGTTATGTATATATACGAAAGCGCGGTACTTTACAGGCGCGTATTCATAGCGAATACACTTTTAGTACGGCCCACTCTTGAGTCGAGTCAGAGGGTGAGATTGCCGCCATTTTACATCGTCCTACCTCCCCCAGGATCTGCATAACGATCAGAGACTCTCGTGTTTATCAAAGCTTTTCTCCGCCATTTGCATAATTTTGCTACACCCGCGCGCCTCGACGACGACGACGACGACGACGAGGATGAGGGGGGAAAAAGTGTACACGTCGGTCAAAGAGTTATCTCTGTATGTCTTTTACCCTTTCCAGCTTTGTTCTCTTTCGTCTCTTTCCGCTGGGTTATCGAGCGCTACGCTGTACGCGCGGCAGCGCCATCTCGCGGTTTAGTACACTCGTACCGCACTAATCTCGAGGACCAGGCAGTAACTCGCTTACCGGCTATGAGAGAATGTGAATTATCAACTACCGTCGCTGCTAGTTATCAACTAGCTGATGCAGCCTCTTTTCTCCCTCTCCAGCTTTGTTCTTTTTTGCCTCTTACCGCTGGGTTATCGAGCGTTACGCTGTACGCGCGACAGCGCCATCTCGCGGTTTAGTACACTCCTACCGCACTAATCTAGAGGACCAGGCGGTAACTCGCTTACCGGCTATGAGAGAAGAGGAATTATGAACTACCGTTGCTGCTACTTATGAACTAGCTGATGCAGCCTCTTTTCCCGTATCTGATGGGCCACGGAGGGCCCACGGAGGGCCCACGGAGGGCGCTGTACACGCACAAAAGTTCCGAAAGTGCAACTACATTGGGGAGGAAAAATATTTAGTGACGGCTTTGGACGAGGGTCGTGTTTGTTACACGAAGGGTGGATGCCTCTTCTACTCTGTCACTCTCTCTCTCTCTCTCGACGTTATTAGGGCTCTTATTAACCCAGCATATGGACCAGAAGGGCGATCAGAGATAGCGATCTAGTGCGCCTCCTTTCTTGTTCTCTCACTTTACGCGCACACACGTATAAAGTGTATATACGCGTTTGTATGGGGGTATGCACGGTGTAACATCATAATGTCGATCGTCAGATACAGGGATCAGTTTTGCCGTAGCAGGTCCTGTTTCAAGGGATTACTTGTGATGTGCTGAATAGAGAAAGGCTAATCTGTGCCACTCATCTCTGCTGGATCTCCATTTGATTTCGTTTGTACGTCTATGGTGGGATGCAAATACGATTGGGCGTTTTTTTTCTACATCGATTCCAATTCGCACTGGTATGTGATACTGAGTATTCGAAAAAATAATGATAAGCAGTAGAGTTGTTATTTAAACAAAGTGCCGCTTTTGCTGCATGGCCGATCGGTGTAGGTGCTTCTAGCAACTAGGGTAGACTGAAATGAAAAATAGGCTTTTAATATAATGATAAAACTTTCCTATGACCGAAAACTTCTTTGAAATTTTGAAAATTAGCAAAATGGCAAGCTGTAGCACAAAGTTCGTTTTTCGATGTAATAAACAACTTTAGTCATGTGTTAAAGTCATCAGAAAAAAGGGTAAATCGCAGGACCATCTGACCCTTCGCAAAAATCGTTGTAATTCGGTGAATTTTTGGAATTTTGACAAAGTCGTGGTTGCAAATCAAAGTTAAGACCCTAGGCTATAAAACTATGCAGAAAAATCGTATTTTCGAAATTTTGCGTCTATGCAGACCCCTCAACATTGATGACGAATTATAAATACCGCTTCGATTTGTCACGATGAATAATTGCCATTGGAATATTCCTAAATGTCAGCTTGGTTCACATACGAGACATAACGTCGCTAAACTATAGTTATTACGAGCGATTTTGAGGCTTAATGAGGACGCTGACACTTTGATGCAGGATAGATTCTCTCAGTCGAGTGAATCGCGAGCGCTATCGCGCGCCCTCCGTCTCCCTCGTTATGCTCTCGGGTGAAATTGCCAGCTCAATAATTCAGGGGGTTCAGGCTCTATTCCCGTCAACATACAGCGGCGAACGTACGCACACAACCGCAAACGCTTAATGGAACTTGTCCGACACCACGACTCGATCTATCATAGTAAATCGCACGGAACCCTTTTATCATCCACGCGGCGAACTCGAAAGCTCTCGTAACCAACGCTTACATACGCGTGCGAGTAATGTAATATTATTGTGTACCCGTCACTTGACGTATGCCGCGATGGGTGCAAGGCGTGAGCGTTATCGCGAATTCACCTTCGGAAAAGAACGATGCGAGGAAACGCCTCGATCTTCGGTGCGTAACGCCGCGGTTCTCGAGTTCTCCGCTAGGTGGCTACGCCGCGCGCTCGCTCGCGCTAGAGCACGAACGCCGTCCCCGCGTATATAAGGAGTCTCCTTGCTCCGATGAACCCTGCGGGCAAACGAACCGTTTCTGCGTTCGGAAAATTTTGCAAATTGGCAAAATGCAACGAGGGACCTTGACGAGAGCAGGGATGTTTTTAAGGGGTTAGCCCCACTTGCGATTTTGAAAAAATCGATTTTTTTTATTGCATTTTTTTGAAGTATAAGTATTTTTGAAGTACAAGTATAAGTAGCCCGGAATAGATGACTCTATGTAAGTTTACAAAAAAAAATATTTTCTTCGTGTAAACTGAAATTGAAACTTTAAACGCGTTTTTCTCAAAATGGCATTTCTGAAGACGGTGACCAAGATTACTCGAACACCAATGAACCGATCTTCTTGAAATTTTGCAGGCTTATTTAATACATAAAAATGTAGTCTTTAATCGTTCGATTTTTTTTTCGAAAAAAATGGCCGTTTTACAGCCAAAAACGGCCGTTTTTTCGTTAAAATCGAACCATTAACTTTGACTGTCCGCCATTTTGTGAAAAATGAATATTTTTTAAAATCCTTCGATTAAAGACTAGTTTACACTTATATATTTGACTAAATCCATCCGCATTTTTTTTTCAGATGATCCACTTCGCCGCAATGTTGGTCACCGCAAACCGTGTATATAAAAACATTATTTCATTGACGGCCATTTGCCACTAAACAATGTAATATTTTTCAATAAAAAAATTACTGAAAGTTCTTCAAGATGTGTTCTTTAAGATGGTACATTGATCGATTAAAAAATTTTTGTAGTTTTCTTTAAAAAAATTCATGAAAAAGGCCTTTTTTTGCGCTACAAGTGGGGGTAACGCCTTAATTCGAGAATTGTGGCTTTTGCAATGTTCTCGCTACTGTTTGTAGAGGCTTTTTGTAATAGAAGGAGAGAGCGAGGGCGTGAAATAAATGAAGGGGTGACGTGGAATTTTCCAATTTGCAGAATCCTCCTTCTCTAGCCGATCTCGGAATCCGGTCCTATTCGAGATACGCTACTCGAGATTCTCCTTTTTCCCTATACCCTCGCGCGTCGAATATATCGGATGGAGTTTATTTTGCAGCGGCGGGTTTTGCATTCTCGACTTTGCACAAATGGAAAAGAGGGAGAGAAGGAGAGACAAGCATAGGAACAGCAAGAGAACGAGAGAGCAAGAGAGAACGGGAAAGAGAGAGAGAGGAAGAAAGAGAGAGAAAGAGAGAGAGAGAGAGAGACAGCGGAACGAGTCGTGGATGATGACGTTCCTTTCGCGCAAACGTTGCTACATTCCGTTTGTACAGATTTTACCCAGGAATATAAATAAGCTCGCACGCAGAGGATGAACGGGAATGAGAGTTTCCTATATCCGTGTTACATATACGTATGTATACAAAGAGAAATGATAGAAAGCGACGCAAAGCTTTTTAGTAGCCTCCTTCATCCAACTAGAGAGAGAGAGAGAGAGCGAGAGAGAGAGAGAGAGAGAGAGAGAGAGAGAGAGAGAGAGAGAGAGAGAGAGAGAGAGAGAGAGAGAGAGAGAGAGAGAGAGAGAGAGAGAGAGAGAGAGAGAGAGAGAGAGAGAGAGAGAGAGGGAGAGAGAGAGAGAGAGAGAGAGAGAGAGAGAGAGAGAGAGAGAGAGAAGGCTACCTTCGAGTATAACGCGTACCTATATGAGACCTAGATGAGTATCCAGAGGGTGGTGTGACGGAACGCCCGGGGCGTCAAAAGCAAAGCTCAGAGGCAATCATGAGCTTTCGAATGCAAAACAGCAGCTTTCCACGAGCGGGTGGGAAACGGCACTCCGGGTGGCTTTCCGTCGCACCGGGCACTTTTACATTTAAATGTAAACTCGCAAAGTGCGCGGGCGATCCTTCTCCTCCTCCTTCTCTTTGTCGTCTTCGTCGCCGTTTCTCGCAAGCGTACAGTCGCGTTGTTTTATATATATATATATATATATATATATATATATATATTACCTCTTGTACGCGAGAAATGCAAAGTAGGAGCCCCTTTCAACCCGGATTGGATTTAAAACGCGCTAATTTGTTGAGCACACCTCGCTATCCTCATCGCTACGCAACCTTCACCCCCGTGCGTGCACGAGCATCCTACGTGCGGGGGTGTGTGCTACTAAAGCTCACTTTTGTGTTTGCGCGATGCGTCTAGGCTGGAGGGAGGTGACGGCTACTGCTATGTGGCATTAACGTTTGAGAACGCATATATGTGGCATTCGAAAAATCGACACTGGTGGATAGGCGGTCGGGTTCGCCTTCGGCGGTCCTTCGATTTGGAAGCGGAGTTGAAATTTTTGAAAATATTGGTTTCTGGTTTTCGACGGATTCTCAAAGTATAACATTAAAAAAAAAATCTTTCAAATTTTCAAGTCGATCCGTTCAAAATTGAAAGCGTTATGGGCGTTTATAGGTGGTTTCGCGAACCGGTGAATTTGAAATGCGTTCTTTTTGAGATGCATAGTTTTTTTTTTCATCCACGAAAATAGAGCGTTTTTTTCACCAAAAATCGATATTTTCATTTTGGGCTACGGCTATTTTTTCAAAAATTAATGTTTTCTTAAACTAAAAACTAAATGCGCTTGATTTTTTTTTCGGATGATTTGTTTCCGAGCAGCAGTGGTCACCGCCAAGGACGTTTTCAAACAGCGGTCTGCACAAAGCATTGTATTTACCACATTTACAAATATATTTTACCGTAAAAATTGTAAAAAATACTGAAAACCATTCTTTTTAAGGCGTTACCCCCACTTGTAGCGCAAAAAAGGCCTTTTTCATGAATTTTTTTAAAGAAAACTACAAAACTTTTTTAATCGATCAATATACCATCTTAAAGAACACATCTTGAAGAACTTTCAGTAATTTTTTTATTGAAAAATATTACATTGTTCAGTGGCAAATGGCCGTCAATGAAATAATGTTTTTATATACACGGTTTGCGGCGACCAACATTGCGACGAAGTGGATCATCTGAAAAAAAATGCGGATGGATTTAGTCAAATATAAGTATAAACTAGTCTTTAATCGAAGGATTTTAAAAAATATTCATTTTTCACAAAATGGCGGACAGTCAAAGTTAATGGTTCGATTTTAACCCTCATCAGATAAGGGTGTTTTCGACCGCCGTTAAGGATAATGGTGGGTCACTCGTGCTTTCCGATAATTTTGCAATACTTAAAGTGCTGCAAAAAATCTGGAAAAATTCATGGACCTTGTTGAGACCCTTTACTCGATAATTAAAATTTATCCGACCAGAAAAAATTAATTTTTAATAACAATTTCATGCAAAATCCGGAGGCATGCAAGCATTTTTCAAGGTATTGTTCAAGTCACGAGTGACCCACCTTTATCCGATGAGGGTTAACGAAAAAAATCGAACGATTAAAGACTACATTTTTATGTATTAAATAAGCCTGCAAAATTTCAAGAAGATCGGTTCATTAGTCTTCGAGTAATCTTGGTCACGGACATCAGAAATGCCATTTTGAGAAAAACGCGTTTAGAGTTTCAATTTCAGTTTACACGAAGAAAATATTTTTTTTTGTTGTAAACTTACATAGAGTCATCTATTCCGGGCCCATACTTCTGTATGGGCCCGGATACTTATACTTCAAAAAAATGCAATAAAAAAAAATCGATTTTTTCAAAATTGCAAGTGGGGGTTAATGTAAAAAACCCCTGTAACCCCTTAATGTAAAAAAAAATTAGAAACTTGCCGATGATTTTCCAGAAAAAAAAATTCAGGACAATTTCTCTTTTTTCCGGCCACGAGCTGCGTGTAACCCGTTAAAAGTGAATCAAATATGCAATTGGCACGATATGCGTAGTACATTTTTTTTTACACCGCAGGCAATCAGTCAGATGTTCGAATTCGTTTGTATGAAAATTCTGCATAAAAACTTTTTTCATAACATTTCCTTAACATTTAAGGTAAACCTTTCGCCAGGCTTCAATCCATGGGATTTTCATTTTTTTTTGGCTTTACTAAATATATTAATAATCGTTTCTGTAAAATTTCAGGGTCGGTTATTGACCTAATTACAGAGAAAACAAATATTAAGATTGCGTATTTTTGTGAAGGAATTCCGAGACGACATGCAAAAACCCAATTTCCGGTCGCTACAAAAGTGTATATAATAGTGGGAATCCGTCAGATTCTTAAAAATAATCAGATTCCCATACTTAACACTTGTAGTAATCCAATGCTCTTAGAAAAAATTACGCTTATTCACCTAATTTTTATGTCATATCAAGTTTAATTTGAACTTCCGGTATTGGATTTATTACCACTTGCTACGATAAAGAGACGTGCCAGCCAGGCAATAGCTGACTAGTCCTAACCTCATCTCACTCATTCGAATTTCCACACATGTTTCATTTTTAACCGACATATTTCGCCAACACAAATTTTCCACGCTTTTTACCAGTCGTGGCCCGAATACAATGCTTTATATTTCCCGCACCTGACATTGTTTTGACAGATCGACGTTGAAAAGCATGGAGGTTAAACTCGCCTGGTTGAGTAAAAAGAGACGGAGATAGAACCAATGTTGCCAAATATCAAACCTAGAAATACTGCGCGAATCGTTGGAATAACTATTTTTTTAATTTTTCGAATTGAATGTGAACCTTCATTCAACAGTTTACACATGGAAAATTTTAGTTATTAAAAATTATTTTTTCTGCATATGTTAAAAATGTGAATTGTACAAGTCTCAAGTGTGATCAGCGCTGTAACTAGTGTGAAGCGATAGGATTACCTTAAGGGAGCCTTTGTCCTTGAAATTTTCAAAAAATCAATTTGAGCTCAACATGAGCAGCTAGAAGAGGAGGGATGCCTCTATGGACCAGGCATTGCCGATTAGCGGTAATTATAAACACATTTGTGTAAACACATTACAAAACTTTAAACGCGTTTTTCTCGAAAACACGTTTTTAAAAATGGCTGACATTCTCCTGACCGCTGTAATTAACATATCGACCTGAAATTTGGAGAGCATACTCAGAAAATATGTCTTCACGGAATGACGGATCGTTTTTTCGATAGATACATTTTTGCATTTATTTTATATCTTTTTATGCGAAAAAAACGCGAAAATTCGATTTTTTTTAATTGCCGCCATTTTCCGAAATTTGTACTAAACGAAAAACCCATCCGTCATTCCATGACCAAAGGGTCACAGATTGATAATATGCTTTGAATTTGTGTTTCAGATCAACAAAGAGGGGGCAGTGATGTCAGCCGTTTATCTCCCGCGATTTGAGGACCTGATTTCGCGGAGCTGCAACGGCCGCCATTTTGGTTTTTTTTTCAAAAAAAAATTTTTTAACGTTCTGTATGTCATGAATAAAAGCAAGAAAAAACCGCACTCAAAAAGCTTTACTCATTTCCTTTAAAAAAAATAAAATGTAAACACCTGAAATATGGCACTCCAAGGACAAAGTCTCCGTTAAGGTTGAAAAGAAGACTTTTCTAGATAAAACAAACAACCAAGAGTATTTTTTTAAAAACCGGGTCAAAAAAGTTGTCATTTGTAGAAATGGCATGCGAAAAACCAAAATCAGATGATTTTTGTCTCGAAAAAACGTGGGACTTTCACTAAAGTGAAATTCCAGCATATAGTAGAACATGATCTGACCTATCGACAGTTGCAAGATTATCCATTTATAACAGGACAATGTGTATATATATATATATATATATATATATGTGTGTGTGTGTGTGTGTTGGGTGTCCATATACGAGAGCCGAGAGTAACAGGCGCGTCGTGTCGCATCTAAATTTAAAATGTACTTTGCATAATGTGCCAAGGAGAGTGAAGAACGAGAGAGAGAGACAAAATGCAGCTGATGCTGTGGGTGATGCTCGTCGACCCTCGCAGGACCGCCTAATTGTGGCTCGTTCAAGCCTCGAGACCCTTCGACACCTACGGATGACATTCTCACGGAGGACAGAGAGTGGGAAAGCGAGAATGGGTAGAGCGGCGGCCATTTTAAAAGCTTCCCGCTCGCTCGAGCGCGCGCGCAGCGCCACCACTCCGCTTTACGAGTCTTTTTTCCGCTTCCGCCTATCGACGGATAAAACGTCTCCCTGCACACCTTCCGGCGATCCCGCGACTCTGCAAATTGCCCAAAGAGGGAACAACGCGGATGGCTTGATACCGCACTGTAGGGCGGTCTCACGAATAGCATCGGAACTTCGCGAGGATGAGGCGCGAATCAGGGCCGACGCGTTCGGAACTTCCGGAGTTGTGGGATTTTTAAGGAGTCGGATTTTTTGGTCGGAACTATTTTTCGTTGGAATACTTTGGGTGGGTTGATGAAAATGGCAGTAGTGAGGTTAGGTACGCTTTCTGAATTTCGGGATATCGGACCATTTTTGTCTGTACGTGGTGAGATGGAGATTGGGTACTTTTTCCAAATTTCGGGACATCGGACCATTTTTATTTATTTATAAATGGTATGTGGAGGCTTGGTACATTTTTTAAATTTCGAGTTATCGGAGTACCATTTTTATTTGTAAATGGCACGAAGGAGATTTTCATATGTTTCTTAAATTTTGGGATATCGGGCCATTTTTATTCGTAAATGGCACGATAGAAGTTTGGTACGCTTTCAAGATTTCGAAATCTCGGACCATTTTTATCGATAAATAGCAAGACATCCGGAAACCCAGTACGATTTTCAAATTTTGGAACAACGGACTATTTTTATCTATTAATGACACGACAGAAGTTTGGTACGTCTTCAAGACTTCGGAATTTCGGACCATTTTCATTTATAAAAAGCAAGACATCCGGAAACCTGGTACCTGTTTCAAATTTTGGGACATCGGACTATTTTTATTCGTAAATGGCTCGATAGAAGTTTGGTACGATTCCAACATTTCGGAATCTCGGACCATTTTCACACTAGTCATACCACTGATCATACTTGAGACTTGTACAATCCATATTTTTAACCTATGCAAAAAAAATAATTCGTAATAACTAAAATTTTCCATGTGTAAACTGTTGAATGAATGTTCACATTTAATTAGAAAAATGAAAAAAATGTTATTCCAACGATTCGCGCAGTCTTTCTAGGTTTGACATTTGGCAACATTGGTTCTATCTCCGTCTCTTTTTACTCAACCAGGTGAGTTTAACCTCCATGCTTTTCAATGTCGATCTGTTAAAACAATGTCAGGTGCGGGAAATATAAAGCATTGTATTCGGGCCACGACTGGTAAAAAGCGTGGAAAATTTGTGTCGCGGAAATATGTAGGTTAAAAATGAAATATGTGTGGAAATTCGAATGAGTGAGATGAGGTTAGGACTACAGTCAGCTGTTGCCTTGCTGCCACGTCTCTTTATCGTAGCAAGTGGTAATAAATCCAATACCGGAAGTTCAAATTAAACTTGATATTGCATAAAAATTAGGTCAATAAGCGTAGTTTTTTTTAAGAGCATTGAATTACTACAAGTGTTAAGTATGTAAATCTGATTATCTTCAAGAATCTGACGGATTCCCACTATTATATACACTTTTGTAGCGACCGGAAATTGGGTTTTTGCATATCGTCTCGGAATTCCTTCACAAAAATACGCAATTTTAATATTTTTTTCCCTGTAATTAGGTCGATAACCGACCCTCAAATTTTACAGAGACGATTATTAACTTAAGGGGGCCGTCTAGTGTGTCAGATCAAAAGAAGAGAAAACGGCCTTGCATGATTTCAACAAAGAAGAGGAAGGTGTACTCTATAGTCCAGGCATAGCAGATTGATGGTGAGAACATTTTTTTATTACGAATTATATACAACTTTCAAACGCGTTTTTCTCAAAACACGATTTTTTCAAAGTGCTGCCATGATATCTCAAACACTATTTCATTGATTCTACTCAAATTTATACAGCATCTTTAGTACATATATAACTACAAGTTGAACTAAAATAATTGAGATTGCTTCGTTAGTTTTCTATTTATCAGCTATATAGACCCAAAAAAAAACAAAAATTGAACTTTTTTTTCTAAAGCGTAAAAGAAAAATTATTCTTTGGAATTCTAACTTTATTTTAGTTTCATGTAGAGCCTCAAGTCTCACGATTAAAATTGCCTTTGGTACCTCTTTTTAAATATGTGTTCCTGTTGGGCGGTGTATCTCCGACTATATTCTATATAATGACTTAAAAAAATTCACAAAGTTTCTTTAAATGTTACTAAAAATGATATACAATTTATAAATTATTTTATTTTATTGGTTTGTCAAAATAAAATTCCCCAAACAAGCATTAAAAAACGGCCTTCACACTAGACGACCCCGTTAAGGAGAGACATACACCTAGATGGTCGAGGTCGAGGATTTAGAAGCTATGAACATTCCGTCGACCGTAGAAGACCTACACTACGGGCCTGGTATCGATGATTCCATGTAAGTTGTCAAATTTCATGATTTATTCATTCCCAAATTTTCAAACGCGTTTTTCTCAAAACCACGTTTTTCAAATCGGTACCCAAAATTTCTCGAAAACCAATGAACCGATTGCCTTGAGGTTTTTTGTGGTTATTCTATACACCATTATCTAGTACTTGTCATAGGATTTTTTTCCGTTACTTAGTTTTTGTTTTATAGGCAAAATAATAACTAATTTTTGCCCCAAAAATCACTATTTATGTTCAAACGTCCGCCATTTTGTCATAAATCGATATTTTCAAAATCGGCTATGACAAGTACTAGATTATAGTATCTAATTTAATAATCTTTTTGGTTTTTTTTTTCAGATGATTTTTGAAGAAACGCCAGTGGGTACCGTATACGCAGATTTTTTTACGACGCTCCAAGGATCATACAATATCCTTGTATATTTTTGATATTTTTGAACAAAGAAAATCAAACATATTTTTGAATGTATATACTTTTAGATCATTAAAACCCCAATCCGAAATTTTAAATAGTTTTCGTTGAAAAAATTCACAAAAATGACCTTTTTTCCGGCTCCTAGGTGTATGCCTCCCCTTAAATTGCAATAACCGGCTAAAATTAACGACACAATCGTTCATTGTCTTTTTACGACCATGATGTCCAATTCGCGCGGACCTCGTCCAAGACTCATCGTACGAAAATCGTCCTTAGCCTTTTCGTCCGAGAAAAACATGACGCTCCATTCCACCCCCCCCCCCTTCAAGTCCCCGAGGAAATGCGCCGCAACAGCACAAAACATTGACATATAAATTCACGATTGGGGTTGTCTCGTTCTCCCGGGTTGGACAATGGCCTAACATTTTTCTCTCCCCCGGCCCGGGGGTCCGCCGAGTCTCGGGTCCAGGGAAACGTGAGCACGCGGTAACGCGGCCGTTGTCCCGTCACGCTGGTTATCGAAAGGACCCCCCCCCCGTTTGCCCGGGGCGCACGGGTTTAATGTACTATTAAATGTAGCCCATTGTGTTCACCGTCCATCGGCTTCACAAATTTACTTCCTTCGACGCCCGTTTTGCCCGCACACGCGCGCACAGGGAAGAAGTATCGCCTTGACCGGGAGCAAAAAAAAAAGGCAAAAAAACGAGGCCAGCACGTGTCTCGCCTATGAGTGTGTGTTGCTGACAAATTCGAAAGTAATGCAATTTCGCCCACCCATATGGGCGACGTCTTTTCTCCCTTGGTTTCGCCCGGAAAATCGCGTGTAAAACGTCGACGTGCAGATTTTTATTCGGTTCAGGGATGAACGTCGATTTCGGTATGGAGAGGCTCTTTATTACGTGGGAAAAATAACGCTTCCGCCTGTCTGGCGAGTTTTGTAAATATCCGAAGTGACCATTGCCAATGGAAGTCGATTCGGAATTTTTTATTTTATTTTTGAGTCTTAGAACAGTGAAAAATAAACATTAACGTGTAACTTGAACATCGGTGGGGAGAAAAATGTTTGGGTTCGGTTGGGCTTTGGTCGAGGAATTTTTGTTTCAGGACCCAGTCGTGTAGGACATTGAGAAAGATTAATTTAATGGATAAATATTGTCGACAATGGGAAAAATTGATATTGATGAATAATTAATATAGGCACTGAAAAAAAATAATATTGATATTTAATTAATATACAGGCTGAGTACTAACGTGTGAGAGCTCAAGTCCTTAAGGCGTTACCCCCACTTCTAGCGCAAAAAAGGCCTTTTTCATGAATTTTTTTAAAGAAAACTACAAAACTTTTTTAATCGATCAATATACCATCTTAAAGAACACATCTTGAAGAACTTTCAGTAATTTTTTTATTGAAAAATATTACATTGTTTAGTGGCAAATGACCGTCAATGAAATAATGTTTTTATATACACGGTTTGCGGTGACCAACATTGCGGCGAAGTGGATCATCTGAAAAAAAAATGCGGATGGATTTAGTCAAATATAAGTATAAACTAGTCTTTAATCGAAGGATTTTAAAAAATATTCATTTTTCACAAAATGGCGGACAGTCAAAGTGAATGATTCGATTTTAACGAAAAAAAAAACGGCCGTTTTTTGGCTATAAAACGGCCATTTTTTTCGAAAAAAAATCGAACGATTAAAGACTACATTTTTATGTATTAAATAAGCTTGCAAAATTTCAAGAAGATCGGTTCATTAGTGTTCGAGTAATCTTGGTCACCGACTTCAGAAATGCCATTTTGAGAAAAACGCGTTTAAAGTTTCAATTTCACAACGGATTCTTCTCTTTCAACGCTCATATCTCAGTCAATTTTGTTCGGATCGACTTGTAATTTTCAGGACATATTCTGATACTTATAATTCAAAAAAAGGCAATAAAAAAAATCGATTTTTTCAAAATCGCAAGTGGGGGTAACCCCTTAAGGCCTTAGGCCACAGTAACGGGTATAAAATCATGTGCGAATTTAACAATTTTTTTCTCGTATGAAAAAGTGATTCGCTCATAAAATTAATGACATCTATTTAGTATGAATATCAAGCTGTCAGAAAAAATATATATATATATTTTTCGATGTGCAAAATGACCGACTACTAATATTTTCTTTTGTTATCTTTTTTTAGGCGCTCCGCGGCGTGACATTTAGCATCCACAATTTTTTATCTGGAACAAAAAACAAAAATTCTCGTCAATCTACATTAGAATACCTAGAGAAGTACGTACGGAATTTAAAAAATATCGTTTTATTCAAAAGTTGTAGGTATTTGAACTTAAGAAATGAATTTTCAGTGAAAAATTTCGTTATAACTGCTCATAAACTGCTCATAAAATGAAAAGTTTTCGATTAATCAGAAATTCTGTACGTACTTCTCTGCGAAATGCAATTAGGAACATAACTTTTAAATTTGAAGTAAATCGTTGAAGTAAATTGTTGAAGTTATTTGTCACGCCAATTGGAAAAAAGCTGTTTCGAGAAGTTTCGAGTAGTCGGCCATTTTGTACATCGAAAAAAATATATATATTTCCTAACAGCTTGATATTCATACTAAATATATGTGTAATTAATTTTATGAGCGAATCACTTTTCCAAACGAAAAAAAAATTGTTAAATTCGCACATGATTTTATACCTGTTACTGTGGCCTAAGGCCTCAAGTGAAAACAAATCCATCAAAATGAAATAAAGTTTTTTAAGTAAAAAAGAAGTGCCATTAAAATTAAATAAAGAATATTTAAATAAAAAAGAAATCCATTAAAATGAAATGTAAATCCATTGAAATAAAAAGGAAAACTAGTTCTATGTAATGGTGTTGAAGTTTGCATCGTTGCAACGAAAGTTTTATTTCATCTTTTTCATTTCCTTATTCTTATATTACAAAAAATCTTTTTCTGCAGATCTATATTGTAAATCTCGGAACGAGTTTTTACAAAAACGTCTCCGGGATTTTCGTAGACAAATTCTGCCACAGAAAATTTAGAAAAAATTGGAAATATTAATTTTCATTGAATTCCATCCACGCCAACTTCAATCTCATCCTCAGTGGATAATCCAAGCACAGTCGAATCTCGATAAAACGAATCTACAGGGAAGTTCGTTATATCCACTTGTCGTTATTTCGAGATCATGTTCCTTAAAATGTTCTTAAAAAAATATACATATATTAGTACTACAAATATAGGGATATGTTTTAGAAAAAAGAAGATTCAAATTAGAGCAATTTTTACAAGCAATTAGCAATTAAAGCATAATGTACCAGGTGTGTAAGTATGAAACCGGAATTTTTGTACAGAAAAAACACGTTTATTGTAATGATATGATACAAAGTAACTGGAGATGGCTTCTCGGGTCACCTTTAACTGATCCGCCAGTTGTTGTTGTGTTTGAGCGTCGTCTTCGTCCAACAAGGCTTGCAGGTCAGCGTCTTCAAACTTTTTCGGTGGTCTTCCACGTTCTTCGTTTCTCACGTCAAAATCGCCACTTTTGAACCGTTTGAACCACTCGAAACACTGTGTTTTACCGAGAGCATGCTCACCAAACGCCTCCACAAGCATTCGATGCGATTCGGCTGCGGTTTTCTTCAGATGAAAACAGAAAAGTAGTGCTGTCCGCAAATCGTAATTTGTTGGCACAAAACTCGACATGTTTATCTCTAATAAACTAATGCTACTGAATGAAACTCGTGTTATTGTAAGTTGGAAATATTTGTCGGATATCAATACAATAACAAGACACCGCTGACGTGATGTGTCGGTAACTGCATCGACATCTAGCGTCACCTATGGGCAAATTCCGGTTTCATACTTACACACCAGGTATATTAATATGTCGTTGTATGAAGGTTTCCGGTGTCCATCGGAAACGAATGGAGAAATCTTCTTTATATCGAGGTTCGACTGTATTCGGGTGTCAATATCAGGACCCTAAAAATCATCTTGAACCCAGTTTATAAAAGTACCATCATAAATCGGTCTCTAATCCTATTTTCACCAGACCGGAAGTTCTTCCTGCGTGGTCAGCCTATACAGCAAAAATCCTTCAATTAAATCAGAGCCGTCCTCGTCGATCGTTTCGTCACCCTAATTATTCAGACGACTCCTCAGTACGTTGAACGCACACGGAAACGACTCGGACAAGTCGCTTGTTTTTTTTTCTTCACGAACGCATAACAAAAAAGCAGCTATCGATGCTGCTCGGACTTCGCTCCCTTATCACCAGGATCCCCACGGATATACGTTCTCGTCCTGGCAATAAATTCAATCGCGGGGACACCCATCACGGGCCAGATCACGGGGAATCGCGGTGTCCGGAGTACGACGAAGCTTTCGTACAGTCAGGACGTGCTGTACCAAAAAGGACGTGCACTCCCCTTTTGTCCGTCGACCAAAAGTTGTGTTTGCCAAAAATGTCCCGGCTATCGGCTATCGCCCTTTTTAGCATATGAATGCCCAAGCTGAGCAGCGTGGTTCGTGCAAGATAAAAAAAAATACATACACACGGTGCAGGATATCGTTGCGGATCCTGACTGACGTCTTCGAGGGTCGTGGCAGTCTCCGTTAGAGCTTCGCGACAAAATTTAAAAACTAAGCATTGCTTAAGGTAGTAGTCTCGTCCAGGCGTTTTTCTATCGTTTTTTTTTATTTTTAGGACACATTCAAGACACTGTTCAGGGGCTATACCTGTGTGAACGCTGAAAATTTTGGATTTTTAAAGTGTCACACTGGTATAGCCCCTTGAGTGATTACCTACAAAATTGCAAAAAGATTCAAAGGTTCTGTATTAGAGATATTGGCAATCAAAGATTACACGGTTTTACACGTGCTCTTATAGGGAACGGTGGAAAATTTCACATTTCATGCAATTACGTCCAAACTTTTCTATAGATTTTTCTTTAAAAATTCTCAATTACAAAGAAATATATGACGAGGTGGGTAAAAAAAATCATGAATTTTGACCGTCTAGTTTCAGAGACATGGCGATTTAAATTGCGCAATGTCTTGAGGCGCGTTTATCGGTAAAAATGTATCTAGAGACGCGGTAGATTTTATATATATATATATATAAAAGCTATGATGCATATATAATATATTATATATATTATATATGCACGGTGGATAATTTAACGTGACCACCCCAAATATCTCCGTTGCTTTTAGAGTGACGAAAAAAATGTCACAAGGTAATTCGATTGATTTCGAAGGGCTCATACAGTGATGAAAAATTCGTTTTTGTCAAGATCATAGTTTTTTGCGTTCTCAAGGTCATCAATGGTTTTTCAAATGGGAACATGTTTTTTTTATTGTTAAGACGTTGTAGATGATATTCAGACGAATCCAACGACCTATAATATTATGACCTTGAAATCCATCATGAAATCATCCATGACCATCGGAAGGATCGCCCAATGGGCTCAAAATGAAAATTTAATTTGAACTTAAAATGTAAACTTTAAATTTAATAAAACTTAATTTGACTTTTATTTAAGTTAATTTAATTTCTTTTTAAATTAAATTAATCTTTTTAAATGGCCTGCATGACTCAGCGATAATTTAAAAAAATCATCAAACAAAAACCTAACAAACCCAAAGTATGGTGTAAATATCTGTTTATTTAAGGGCTTGCGCTATCACACATTAATACTCAGCCTGTATATTAATTAAATACTAATATTCATTTTTTCGTTGCCTGTATTAATTAACCATCAATATAAGTTTTTCCCATTGTCGACAATAATTATGCATTAATTTAATCTTTTTAAGTGTCTTACATGACTTAGCAATGAAATTAAAACATCCTCAAACAAAACCCTATCAAACCCAAACTATAGTGCAAATATCCGTTTCCTTAAATGGATTGCGTTTTTATTTTAACAGATTTCCTTTTTATTTTATTTTTTCGATGTCGCTCTATCGTAACGGTGGCGCGGATTTGTGCGCTCTGATTGTGCCTGAATGTGAAACGAATAGGGTTCTATTGGCTCGAAGAATAAACCCTCTTTTAGTTTCGGAATTCTCATTCTGGGTAAAATTTGTACGTGGATATTAAAATAGTTGTATATATGTATACAACTATACTTTGGTAATTTTAAATTGAATACATTTATTCAAGAATACTCGATTTATTTGAAAATTCTTTAAATATAATAAGTCACTCATATATAATAAAATGGAATTTTCATCAATCATTTAATTACGTCAATTAATAATTAATTCACTTTTCACTTATAAAGTCGATTAAAATCAATAAGTATATTTTGTAGATCAATGATAACGTACGTTATTCATTAATCAGTTTTACATTCATTTGCTCGTAATAAAATATACAAAAATGATCTTAAATCTCAAATGCAAATTCATCGAGGGTACGAATTAAACTTACTTGAAATCCCATAAATATAAACACAAAAATCACTGGATTAATCGTATACATCGAATCCTTTTTACCATAAATGTTCGATCATTTGCCCCAAACCTGCCAATCTCGATTTCGGCCTACCTCGATTTTCCACGCAGTATAGGAGGAATTTAAAAAAAAAACAAGTTCAATCACAACAGGATTCCATAAAACTTTTTTTTTACTGAGGGGGTTTTACTTTTTTTTACCTTTAGGCGAGGAAAAATAGCAAATTTTCATGATTTTTTATCCAAAGGGAAAGATTTCTTCATCACGTTTAGGGCATAGCGTATGTTCTATTACTACTCTCGGCTAATACATGGATTTTTCTTAATCTTTAAAAATAGCGGAGGTATGGCACGGTCTTCTCAGGTTGCGGCGGATGTTGTCAGACGGCGTGACACATAGCGTCGGTGGGATTAGCCTGAAAAAAAAGCAACAAATATTTTTCTTTCATTTACACTCACACGCAGAATATGAACCAATAAAACGCCAGAAATGTTGAGAATCGATGAAATCGAAACTAGCTTTGAAACAAAAAGATTGAATTTTCCGAAAAAGGCTACACTTTGCAATAAAAAATACTTTAATTTCTAATTTTCAAAAACATTCAGGTTCATGTTTTAGGCGATAAGGTAAAAAAGATTTATACCAAATGTCATCAGTACCGGTCGATTAGTTTTCCAGCTACGCCTCACGCCAATTTTGAAAATGCAGTTCAGCAGACCGTGCCATTCCTCCGCCATTTTTAAAGATTAAAAAAAAATACCATCCCACAGCCAAAAGTAGTATCAAAACATACCCAGTCTCAAAAATGGCGAAGAAATCTTTCGTTGAAAAAAAATCCCTCAACCCAGCAAATTTAATCCTCCCTTCATTTTTTAATAGGGGGGGGGGCTATTAAAAAATGACCACTTCAACATCGAATTAAAAATCGCCCAGAGCATCAACAACACTCCGATAATTCGCGACTTCTCACCGCCGTCCTAACCGTCCAATAAAAATTCCTCCGAGACCTAAAAATCCCGAATCATCCCCGGCTAAGAACCCATTCGAATTGCACGCCATAGCCAGGGGGTGTCTGTGGCCCTCAGGGTACTTTGGAAAAGTGTATATACAAGCGTAAACCCACTCCCGTACGGGACCGTTGTTACTGTCAGTTTCCTGTGTGCTCTCGGATAACCCCGAGTCGCATTAAACGCGCGCGCGTGTGTGTGTGTGGGACGAAAGGTCCATCGGCCGCGCAGCATCCGCGCGAGCGAGAGGGTAAAAAGAGGGCGACCGAGGGTTCGGGGGAGGGTCGGAGATCGGTTTCGACAATAGCCGACACAATGACTCGGCCGACATTACGAATTAGGCTCGGTTACGCGTTTATTGCGGATTCCGGTCCAACTCAGAGGCGACTACTCGTATTTTACGTACGGGCTATCAGGATTTCGGGGATGGCCGAATTGCTGCCCTAGTGTCGACGCCAATGCGTAAATCCCGAAGTATTAGCATTGGTTAGCTTTATGGGGCGTTCAGTTCCGGCGAGAACTCATCTCGTTCTCTCATGGCTCGTGTACCTATCTCTGTACATCACATGTATATATATGTATATATGTATGTGTATATATATATATATATATATATATATATATATATATATATATATATATATATATATATATATATATATATATATAGAGGATGGATCAATAAAATCTGTCTGTCTGGAAAAGTAATGCCAAATCGACTATTTGCTCTCAGTATATATACTCGGGTGAAGTGCGCATGTATAACGGGTAATAAATTCCATCCAAGAATGCACAAGCTCCTCGATTATAAACACATATATATATATATATACGTGTGTCTATAGGGTGTCTCAAAATGACCTGACATTTAAATTTATTAATAAATCGTATTATTTATTCGAAAAGTACGAATATTTCTATTTAAATACAAGGTACAAACATGGAGGTTATGTGTGCAGATAAATGGCCACCTCTTCCCTGTTTGCAAACGTTCACTTTTTTGACGAAATTTTCGATAACATTTTGGCATAATTACGGACTAATTTCGTTGAGGAATGGTCACGGTGTGCAATTTTCAAAAAATCGATTCTTTTTGTAGTAACCGATAGTATAGGGGGTTATTAGCATGCTGGTTAATAACCACATATTTATATGAACGTAAGTAGACAATTCGTGTGTAAATTCCAAGCTCGAAACTTTAAACGCGTTTTTCTCGAAATATTGTTTTTTAAAACGGTGGACGCTCTTGAAGGAAGAGTTTTTAAACTGTCCGTCTTCAATTTTGACACAGCATTCTTCACGATAGTCTTTATCTGGGTATGGAAGCTTTTTTATGAATCTTCATGAAAAAAAATGAAAATTGTCGAAAAGTAGGCTAAATTCGATACTTTTTTTTAATATCGCAGACAATTTGTCAATTTTGATTTAAAAAATCTCTATAGCAAGGTAGCGACTTTCCTACTGATTAATAGTCTTTTTACAATTTTTTTAAGATAATGTTTACGGCCACAACCGTGTATACCGTGAGAACTCCTTTTTTTCGAAGACATTTTCGAAAATTAAAAAAAAAAGTAAAACAATAAATAAAAATAAACGTTTAAAAAATTATTTTCTGTTCTTCATGAGTGCTTTGATTTGACATAAAAAATCAGACTGATTAGCGTATTTTAACCATCGAAAAAAAATCGCGAATATCAGTTATATTTCGACCCGTCCAAAAATCAAATCGTGTAGTTCTCCGATCTTTTTAGTTTTCGAGACAAAATGCATTTTTTATGATCCTCTTGTGTGTATGTGTGTTTTCAGTCTGTACGCTCCTCACATTTAGCTAAAGATAGTTTTATCAACATTGCGCTTTACATAATGTCGAGTACGGGAACAAGCTCCTCTGCAGACTGTTTTGACAGGGTAACGTGTAGAAAAACAGCTGATTTTTGCGATTTTTTTCCGCTGGTTAAAATGCGCTAATAAGTCTGATTTTTCAATGTCAAATCAAAGCACTCGTGAAGAACAAAAAATACATTTTCAAACGTTTGTATTAATTTTTTAACCATTTCTTTTAACTGTTGAAAATGTCTTCGAAAAAAAGGAGTCCTCACGTTGTACACGGTAGCGGCCGTAAATATTATTCGAAACAAAATTTGTAAGAGATTATCAACCAGTATAAAACCCTGTATCTTGCTATAAAAGTTTTTTTTTTTATCAAAATTGAAAAAAATGGCAGCGTTTCGAAAAAAAAGTATCGAATTTCGCCTATTTTCTCGACAGTTTTTCACAAAAAAAATAAAGATTAAAAAAAACGAAACGCTTCCACATCAAGATAAAGAATGACGTGAAGAATGTTGTGTCAAAATTTGACACGAATACCTTGAAGACTCGACAGTGTACACCGTTTTGAAAAACGACATTTCGAGAAAAACGCGTCGGTCCGCGCCAGGTCTCACGCAGCTGGTCGAATCCCTTTTTCTAAAAAATACTGTAACAGCCGGAACAATTCGAATTTCGTCCCAAAAATTTACCAGCATGATAACCGTATATACTATCGGATAATGCAAACAGAAAATCGATTTTTCGAAAATTTTACACTTTTGACGATCCCTTGAAAATCAACTTTCCCATTTGTACAACACATATGTACGTATGAACCTGTAGTGACGTTATTGCGATTGAGTTTATCGGGCGTTCTTCGCGTCTTGTTGAGAGAAAAGTAAAACAGCAAGTGAAATCGCTCTTGCGAAACTCGGCGGTCGTCGGGAATATGATCATCAACCGATTTTCTCTTTTTACAATTGGCTTTTATTGCCGATACGGGGGCTTAAGTAGTTTGTGCTGTTTCCTCACGCGTTATACGCGTACACACATACATACATACATACATATGTGTATGTATGTGTGTGTATATATATATATATATATATATATATATATATATATATATATATATAAACATATATGTATTTGAAATATGAGTGTGCATACACGAACGCCATGGCGGCTTAATTATCAACTCGAGTGGCGTGTACATATTATAAAGGGTTACTGCATTTCATATATATATATATATATATATATATATATATATATATATATATATATATATATATATATATATATATATGTATGTATATATGTATATATGTATATATATATATATATATATATATATATATATAACCCTGATCGTACTAGAATGATTAATTACTCAAGGTTGGCAAGTTCCTGTACGAAACAATGACTCCTCGTAAGCGACAAGCCCGGGCCGATACAAACGTCATCTTCGTCGTCGCCGCCTGATCGTGGCTGCTACCGCGTATGGTTCTCCACTTCGCGCAACCCCTGCTCGATATATAATTAGCGATCGTCATCTTCGGAAAAAATTCAGCATAATAACGCGATATATAAAGGAAAAATAAGGAAGAAGCCAGGCGCGAGCCTCCATAGATCTCGAGCTCCACGTATCTCGTTGGACAATCAGCGAATGCTGACATCGACTCTGAAAAATGGCGTTGGTCGGCGAGAGGAAAAAGAACAGGAAGAGAAGTAGGAAGGAGCGCAGAGGAAAAGGGGAAAAGAGAGAGAGAGAGAGAGAGAGAGAGAGAGAGAGGGAGAGTCCCGCGGGAATGAGATTTAGCTGGGGTACTTCGTTCCCAGGCTCCGAGAGAGCCAAGTTAGTTTTATTTTACAATCCATCGGCTTCGCGCACCACCGAGAGACGGCGCGCGAGAGTCGCGGGTTGGGCTCCACCGCAGATACACGTTTTCCTCGGAGAAGCGCCACACGATCCTACACTTTATAACGATCGCGTTGGCGGATGCTGAAGGGCGTATTTGACATATCCCGCTGCTACCACGAGCTACTGGCATTCGGCCTTTTCGTCTGCTACCGACTTAAGGACACTTGTGTACGTGCGGAACGTACATAGAGGGTTTGTCGAAGCTTTTTCAGTGCAATATACATGTATACATCGATATATATATCATCGACGACTTCGAGTTCTGCAATCGTTCGGTTTTCTGTGGCAAAAGAGTGAGAACGATATACTACTCATATATATATATATATATATATATATATATATATATATATATGAGCGTGTGTGTGTGTGTGTGTCTATATTTGGGGGTGGAAGGACCGAGAGCATGGAGGCCAACTCGGGTGAAACTGGGCGCGCGCGTGCTTTAGAATGGCACACTCATACACGATGAGAGGAGCGCGAGAGAGTCAGAGGAGAGAGAGAGAGGCTGGCTGTCAACTAGTGTTTTAAAAGTTTGCGACAGACTACAAATTGACTCGCTCAGTTCTTTTTAAGAGCACAACCAACCAACCGCGGAGGTTTCTACCCGCTCTTTCCGTCTCTCTCTCTCTCATTCTCTCTCTATCTATATGTGTATCTCTCTCTTTCTCTCTCTCAAACTCTATCTATACGTATATCTCTCTTTCTACCCGCTCTTTCCCTCACTCTCTCTCTCTCTCTCTCTCTCTCTCTCTCTCTCTCTCTCTCTCTCTCTCTCTCTCTCCCTCTCTCTTTCTCTCATGCCCGGCCTCTTTCCATCGCTTTTCCTTTTATATTGAGGCTCCAGAAGCGAACCGTCGCCCATGCATCCCCCTTCCCCCGTACCATCGGTAGGGAAAAAAATTCATTGCTAACTATATACCCGCGGATTTCACTTTTAGTACAAGTGCGAACGACATATGCACACATAGGCTTAGAAGCTAAATTTAAATGCAAATCCGTTACTTTGCTTTGTTACTTGTTGTCAAGATGACGTTTACTTCGACTAATACAATAATTGAAAGAAAAATATGTATATATATATATATATATATATATATGTGTGAGTGTGTGTGTGTGTATGTATTATGATTATTATGTTATTATTATATTATTATTATATCTTTATAATGTGATAACTTATTATTATTCAATTTTAAATTATATCAGACAAACGCTTGCGCCGTAACGTGGTTTCGATCCCGGGACCTCTGGGTGATAAGTTGTGACGTTGTCCACTGAGCCAGTTCTACTGGTTATACATATATGTTTATGTATGTATGTATGTATGTATGTATGTATATTTATAATAAACACATAACATTATTCATGTATAAATAAACAAATTAGATATATGTAGAATGTTTTCGATCACATTGGATATTTTCACAATTGTATTAGAATAATATAATTCATTTTATTTCTTATTTTACGAAAATACTATATACCTCTATAAAATGAGTTATATTATTCTAATATAATTTTGCAATTATCCAAAGTGATCGAAATCTTTTGACCCGTACATACCGTATAACGGGGTTGCTTTGACACCAAGGGTAAGTTTGACAGTCTTTGGGACACTGCTTTAACAAAGCGCCAAAATACGATTTAAATGTGTGTGGAGCGAGACCGCGGCGGGCGCGGGCGCGGGGAATAAACTGGAACAACAATTTGTTGTTCACGTTTATTATCAAGTTTATTCAAGTTTATTCAAGTTTATTAGAAATCAAACCAAGTTTATTCAAGTTTATTATAAATCAAATAAAGTTTATTATAAATCAAACCAAGGTTATTATAATGTCGCTGAATTTATTGTCATGTGGCACAAGCTAATTTGGATCTCAATGATAACGATAAGAACGATTAAGTGTCTATAATAGTACCCTGGGTACTTGATATTTTCATGTAAAATGTTTCCTTAAGGGAAGACACCACTGTAACTGCCTATTTTCGACCGTTTTCTTTGGATTTTTTTTTCAAGAAAGGAATAAAATACAAGGTCAAAAAAAACGTTTAGGTTTTATTGTGTATATATTAATGTATGTAAAAAATTTATTTTTCAAAAGAATAAATTAAAAAATAATTGAATAAAATAGAGACGAGTTTGAAAAAAAGTTCGTTTTTTCGACCATAATTTCCATATAAAAACGGCAATATATTTAAAAAATTTTAAATGCATTGCAAAACCGCGCGTACTTGACTGTTAAAGGAATCTAAGAAGCTACAGTTAAAATTTCAAGTCGATTGAACGAAAATTGTTTCAAGTTCTGCTGCGTGCCGATTTCAAAAACATAGTTTTGAGAAAACCATTTTTTTATTGTCGTGTACATTTTTCAAAATAAAAATTCACACGAAATAAGTTCAATGTATGCTTAATAACATACCTTTTTTCCAAATTCCAAATAAATAATCCCAGAAGACAGAAAAAAATCGGTAAAAACTATCTTTTTTCGGCCTGTCACAGTGGTGTCCTCTCTTGATAAAGATGACAATATGATTGTAAAAAATCATTGTTTTCCATTTCATTCCATGTATAATGCATAAAATATTAATTTTTTTATCAAAATGATGTCACAGTAACCCTTAATCTTTGACATATGTTGTATTTCAATGCCTTGTCAAAGAAACCCCACACTCAAGGTTACTTTGAAACTTTATATGTATATATAATTGTGGAGGGGTGATGGGGCTTGATTTTCTCATACATTTAAGCAGAGATATACACCTAGATGGTCGAAAAAATCGATTTAGAAGCTATGAACATTCCGTCGACCGTAGAAGACCTACACTATGGGCCTGGTATCGATGATTCCATGTAAGTTGACAAATTTCACGATCAATTCATTCCCAAATTTTCAAACGCGTTTTTCTCAAAACCACGTTTTTCAAATCGGTACCCAAAATTTCTCGAAAACCAATGAACCGATTGCCTTGAGGTTTTTTGTGGTTATTCTATACACCATTATCTAGTACTTGTCATAGGATTTTTTTTCCCGTTACTTAGTTTTTGTTTTATAGGCAAAATAATAACTAATTTTTGGCCCAAAAATCACTATTTATGTTCAAACGTCCGCCATTTTGTCATAAATCGATATTTTCAAAATCGGCTATGAGAAGTACTAGATTATAGTATCTAATTTAATAATCTTTTTGGTTTTTTTTTCAGATGATTTTTGAAGAAACGCCGGTGGGTACCGTATACGCAGATTTTTTTACGACGCTCCAAGGATCATACAATATCCTTGTATATTTTTGATATTTTTGAATAAAGAAAATTAAACACATTTTTGAATGTATATACTTTTAGATAATTAAAACCCCAATCCGAAATTTCAAATAGTTTTCGTTGAAAAAATTCACAAAAATGACCTTTTTTCCGGCTCCTAGGTGTATATCTCCCCTTAATAGCCAAAGGACACATTGTTCTATTGGATAAAAAAAGGTGGATAAATTGGGTGGATAAAGGTAAATTGGATAAAAGTAAATTGGATTTTAAAAATGTTAAAAAAAGTTACCTACAAAAAAATTCCAAAATGATGTTATTTCACAATCAGCAAATATAAATCGTACCAAATGCCTTCCCTTCGCGAGCTCCGTATGAATTCCAGTCATCTCCTCATTATTCCGCGAGACCATTATTATGCGGGTGGGATGCTCATGCGCGATACTTTATACGTAAATGGGTTCAGGATAGCGCGGAAGTTGGAGCACAATTTTTCGACAAATCGCTTCGGGACCCGCGAGTTTCGCGATCGAGTGAAAAAAAAGATGCACGCGCACACAGCCAAAAAGCTTCGCGTTGCGTGTGCATTGCCGGGTGTGTCTTCGGTACAGGGGGATATATTGGCGTGTGCGGGAAATGTGAAAAGTCGAAAGCTCGAATAAGGAATATGCTGTCCGGGGAGAGAGCGAGCATACTCGCATCCGGCTAGTTTAAAAGTGTTTTGACGTAAAACACGATCATTTGTCATATTTTTATCAATGGAGGGACGACGTTCCTCACGCATCGACGGACACCCACGGACGCTTGATACACTCTATTAGGCTTGTACGTGTGTGTGCGTGGGTGTGGGCTCTGATTTATCGCTGGGCGGGACTTTAAGCTGCTCCTTTGCGATTGAATACTCCTATGTGCACGTACTTTGTGGAAAATTTCCAGAGTCATCCAACGTATCACGTCTAGTTTTGCTTCCTCGAGAATTTTGAAATAATGGAGAATTTTTTAAATCTTGAAAATTTTATTCGAAAACGTAATGGGGTATTTGTAGGATGTCAGGCGTATTTTTTTAACCTCTACAAATTTGGAAACTTCGGATCGAAGGCTCTGAAAGTGACGGGTCTGCATAAGCGTCAAATTAAAAAAAAATACGTTTTTTTGCACATTTTTATAGACTAGGGTCTTAATTTTCATTTGCAACGAAGATTTTGTACAAATTGCAAAAATTCACCGAGTTGTGACGATTTTTGTGAAAATGTATTTTATGAAACGGTGCAAGTCGTATCTCAAAATGTAGGAGCATAGTTTATAATATTTTCTATCGCATGACCAGATCATTTTTTGTTATGTTTAACCGTTTGTTGATAACAAATCGTTAAAGTCGATTGTTTGGTGGAAATTCGAACTTTTTCTACAGCGTGCCATTTTCCTGATATTCGAAATTTCAAAAAAGTATCCGACCATACGGAATTTTTATTATTATACTTAATGAAATCATGTTGAAGTTTGCATCGTTGGAACGCAACGAAAGCTTAGTGGACCGAACTTTTTTTGGTAAATTTGCGCTACGAAAAATATTGAAACGTTTTTTAGGATTCGAATCAGAAACTTACCGGACAAATTTGCAGGATAATATTTGGGATGACGAAGAAAATGACGAAATAAAAATTAAAAAAGAATTTTCGTTGCGTTCCAACGATGCGAACTTCAACATCGTTAGAAGTAGATTTATTATTTTTATTTCAGATCACCCTAGTTGCCAGATCGTCATTCCGTGATCCCCCCCCCCCCCCCCCGACTGTATTAGTTTTATGGAAAATTATATATATTTGCATATAAATAATTATATATTATTGCTATCTATTATTTTACATAAAAGAATATATGTATACATATATATATACAGGGTGTTAGGAAGGTCAATGCAAAGCCTTAAGGGGGTGATAGGTTACCTTAGTCCAAAGTCTGAGATTCGAGTTAAGGGGTTACCCCCACTTGCGATTTTGAAAAAATTGATTTTTTTTTATTGCATTTTTTTGAAGTGCAATTTGCAAAAGACTATATAAGTTTATAAAAAAAATATTTTCTTCGTGTAAACTGAAATTGAAACTGTAAACGCGTTTTTCTCAAAATGGCATTTCTGAAGTCGGTGACCAAGATTACTCGAACACTAATGAACCGATCTTCTTGAAATTTTGCAGGCTTATTTAATACACAAAAATGTAGTCTTTAATCGTTCGATTTTTTTCGTTAAAATCGAACCATCAACTTTGACTGTCCGCCATTTTGTGAAAAGTGAATATTTTTTAAAATCCTTCGATTAAAAACTAATTTATACTTATATTTGACTAAATCCATCCGCATTTTTTTTTCAGATGATCCACTTCGCCGCAATGTTGGTCACCGCAAACCGTGTATATAAAAACATTATTTCATTGACGGCCATTTGCCACTAAACAATGTAATATTTTTCAATAAAAAAATTACTGAAAGTTCTTCAAGATGTGTTCTTTAAGATGGTATATTGATCGATTAAAAAAGTTTTGTAGTTTTCTTTAAAAAAAATCATGAAAAAGGCCTTCTTTTGCGCTACAAGTGGGGGTAACGCCTTAACATGGTAAGTAAATATAATTTTTGGAGAATTTCCCAAAATTAGGTTCCCAAAATTACGCATGCGAAAAACGAAAAGCAGATGATTTTTTTTTTTAAATAGCAGACCCAAAATTTCGAAAACCGTGGGACTTTTACTAAACTGAAATTCCAGCATATAGGAGAACATGATCTGATCTATCGACAGTTGCAGGATTATCCATTCTCTGCCATCCGAAATAACTCGATAATTATCGACGTCACAAAAAAATGTTCCAGACAAAAGTTGTACGGTGTGAAGGGGGCCATCAAATGCGACCATTTTTTTTTCATTTCGGTGGAGGCGCTGACCTACAGTGAACGTCACCACTACTTTTCGAAATGGAGTGGTACATTTTTTTCAACCATCTTGTGGAGCACCGCAAGCCGCATAAAAAACATTAGGGGGTCAAAGTCGTTCAAGGCCATTCAAGGTCAGTATCGATAATACAAACCTAAATATCTCGGATCACTACCAAATATTTGGTAGTCATCCGAGATATTTAGATTTGTATTTCATTTTAATATGTGACCTTGAATGACCTTGAACGACTTTGACCTCCTCATCGGGCCCCTTTCGTACTGTGCAATTTCATTTCGGCAAATATTTCCGTGAACCTTATAGTTTCGAAGATATCCAAGGTGTTAATGGCTAAATAGTTTTGGATAATTATTTAAAAAATACAACTATCATCCATTTCGAGGAAATTGATAGATAATTTCGTCGGCACTATATTTCGAAGAGCAAAAGGCAAATTAAATGAATATAAAAATTAAAATTGGGTTACATTTTTAGAGAGATTTTTTTACCTTTTTTCTAGAGACACAAATTTTAATGTGCTGCGCTCTACTGATGACATCATCATCTAATAATCATCGAACACGTGGAACTTGAAGCTGACTTCTTTTTTTTTTAATTCGTGTCTCATCAACTTTATTATAGCATACAAAAGATTTCATTCGCCGCGTCACCCGGTTCGATTTCACGTTTTATCGATTGGAATCGCAAAATTATCATCATACACGCAGTCAATTGTACAAATAAATATATATATATATTATAAGGAATATTCTCGACTAGCCTATAGATGACGAAATATGAGCCTACCTTAACGCTTAACACATACGCTTAATGAGATTCAAATTAATCAGACTTTGAGAGCGCTTTCCGCGAGTGGAATTGCGCAGTAATAAAATTGTTTTAAAAATTAAATAAAAATTGGTAATAGGATCGATCGACGCCCGGCGTGTATCACTCGAGAGTACAAACGATGGCGCAATTTCTTTTTTCCGTTCCAGCGCCGAGCGTCGAAGAGGCGACATTTTTTTTTCTCCTCGGCCTGATTGATCTCGTTTTTTTAACGACCGGGCAACATTCTACGCGACTCGAGAAGATTCGTGCGTCTTCTCTCGATTTCTCGTTGTTTTTTTCATTGGTTTATTTTTTTTCGCATTCTTGTCTCACCGTGAAAAGATTCGTGCGAATCTTCCCGCGCTTTTCTTTTTTTCGTTGATTTTTGTCTTTTTGTTTTTCAATATTTTTTTTTGTCAGACGATATCGTACTTGATCGGTATGTGCGGCGGAGGTGACTCGAATATCGAGTGATGCTGCGCTACGTAAGACGGTGTCTTTGGCAGATTAAAATCGGCCCTCGTCACAGCGGCAGTCGGACGATCGGCATTACCGAAGACATCGAAATTGTCGTATGGGGCAACGTACTTGTACCACTCCTGGCGGGCCGAGTAAACGATCGTCCAAAAATACACGGTCGTCACTGTCGCCGATTCATGAAACACACATTTTTTTTACAGTTCATTTGCGCCGTGTTGTAATTAATCGATCGCGAGTACGTATATGATATCGCGCGGATGATGAGGTGAAAAATAAGGCCGAACGATTGCAAGTTTAATAGTAGATTTGCGGTGATAATATTTAGATTCGGGCTGGGTTTTAGGTCTTCGGCTAAAGTGCTGTTTCATTTTTTTTTTTTTGGAAATCTTCGATTGAATGATTTTGAATGAAAATGCAAGATTTTGAAGGACTTGAGAGTTGCGCGTGACTCAAATAGAGCCGGTGATACAGCTGTCTGAAATTTTTGCATTTTGGCGATTTTGAAAAAAAAATTCCAAATATTTAAAAAAAAATTAACAAATATTTTTTTTAATTTCCAAATCTTGAAAAAAAATTCCAAATATTAAATGAAAAATTCCAAATATTTTTTAAAAATATTTTCAAAATATTATAAATTTTTCTTTCAAAATAATTTTCAATAATACCGGTTTTTGCACGTTTTCGAGTGTTCATCTGATGACAATTTTTCCGACGATTGCGAATATCATGGAGTTTTTTTCGATAGCTTAAAATTGTGTGGGCAAAAGGCCAATAGCATCTTTTTACACACTTTCGAAGATTTTTTTATAAAAATGTTGGTTTTTGGGAAAAAGTAGGGGTGAATTCTTGTTCAGGGGGTAAAAATACATCGATATATATTGAGAAAAAAAATATTCAGAATTCACATATTTATCGCATATCGGCCAACAATGAGTGGCTATATTGAATCGTGCATAATTTATTTTTGGTTTCGGTTTGGAACTCTGTTTCATGCGCATTATCTTCGTAAGCTATTGCCCTTCAAAATGCCACTTTATTCATACGCATCCGATTATTTTTACATTTTGGCAGAATTTCACAGACAGATAATCGATTTTAGCTAATTTTTCCAAACTTGCCCCTTTTCCTCTTTTTCGGCCATTTTTCATGTAAACTTCCCAGGGAAAGAAAATCAGATATCACGATGAATCCAACGATATTCTCTAAGTCTACCAACATTTTTTTAAGCCCCCCCCCCCCCCCTTCCGCCTCCCAATAAGTTTCTGTAACTCAAATATGACCGACACTACGGCTATTTGCAATTTTGCAATTTTGGCGATTTCGAAAAAATAACCAAAAGGGACAAACAAAAGTTTCTTCGACTTTTACACTATTTAAAGTGTCTATTCGATGGGAAACTTCCTACTAATTACGAATAACACCATGTTTTCGTCAAAAGCTGAAAATTACGTGTGCAAACACGAAAAACGTGTTCCTTACACCTCTGACGACTTTCAAGGTGGTCATCCCATGTGACAGGTCCAAAAAATCAAAAAAATTTGCTTGCACAAATTGCGAAAAATGTGTGAGTGTTCTTTGGACCTGGCATAGCAGATTAATAGTGACAACATGGTCAACATTTTCTTTGTGTAAATCGTAATTGAACGTTTTTCTCAAAACTGTATTTTTCAAATTGGTATCCATGTTTTTCAGCTTTTATAATTGGCTTCCATGGCGTTTTTCTCAAAACTGTATTTTTCAATTTGGCTTCCATGGCGTTTTTCTCAAAGCTGTATTTTTCAATTTGGCTTCCATGGCGTTTTTCTCAAAACTGTATTTTTCAAATTGGCTTCCATGGCGTTTTCCCCAAAACTGTATTTTTTAAATTGGCTTCCTCGATATCTCAAAAACTATTTAACGGATATCGCTCAAATTTTCATGGTATAGTTAGCACATCTATAGTTCTCACCCGAACTAGAATATTTCCGATATCTGCCATACTTTTTTTAATGTGAAAAAATCGAAAAAAAAATTACAAAATTTCGAACTTAACTTTCAAAACCATGCCAAAAATTCAATTTTCGATATTTTTGCTTTACTCTAGTTCCGGCGATAGCCTCCGTTCTACAGATAAAAATGGCGTTTAATTTTTTTATTTCAGATGAGCAAAACCTCCGGAATCGTGACAGCCGTCAACCAACTTTTTTTACACATGGGTGTCTTCCGAACGGTGCAAAGTCGATTCAACTCGTTATTTTTGTCTGATTAAATTCTGAGGGACTGTAAAAATGTTGATAAATGTGTGATAAAAATTCAAAGATGGTGTGTTTTAATGGTTCATAAAAAATAAATTCCCAAAAAAAGCGAAAAAAAATAGCTGTCACATGGGATGACCTTATTAGAAATGTAAGATTCCGAGGGAAATAAACTGCGAATTTGTATTCAAAGGATTAAAATGCATTGTGGCATATTCTTTTTTTTCTGTTTTTTTTATATATTCAAATGTCTTTCAAGTATCGGCATGGAAGATCGATCGCGAGGAAAGCTAAATACACACGTCAGGACTTCGTATACTCACGCAAGTAGAGGCTGGCCAGTGGTATATACCAGCTCGATCTGTTATACGCATCGCAATTATACGGCTCGTGGAGTAAGTGAACGCACAGTGATATCGTCTGATCGATTATGCTAATCATCTGAAGGTAGAGCCAGGGAACAGCGTAGCTCGGTCTCCTCTGAAAATTAGCATGAATATATTATCGTCTGAAGCGCATTAAGGGGCTATACCAGTGTGACACTTTCAAAAAACCGATTTTTTTTTGCCTTTTCGACAGTTTATACTTTCAAGAATATGAGATGAGATTTTTTATACTTTCAAGATTTTTATACTTTCAAGAATATGAAATGAGATTTTTCAAATTTGCTGACATTGTAACTCAAAGAGCAATTATCCGATTTTCTTGAAATTTGAACTGAGTACTCTTGAATATATTTATTCTACAATGACGTAGGATATTTTTGATTGGATGAAAATTGACGATTTGGCATTGAAAAAAACGACCATTTTATAGGCAAGAAAACATACGTTTTTTCATAACTACGCCATTTTGTTAGATTTTGATATTTTTCGAAAATCCTACGTTATTGTACAGGAAATACTTTCCAGTTTAACGACATTTTTTCCTTGTTCGGTTTCAGCTGCTCAATCGGCCGGAATCATGTCAGCAATGGAGGAACTTTTTTTTTGGCGCCTCCGAAGGCAGCGCATAAGTCGCTTGGATCTCAATATTTTTCTATGAAAAAATTATGTAATATAGGTCAAATATAGCCAAATATATTCTTAATTTTCCGAAACATTTAATTGAGTACTCTTCTTTCAAAAAATTCCCGAAAATCACCCAAATTTTCAGCGTTCACGCCGGTATAGTCCCTTAAAGTTTCCAAAAATAAATGTCATGGAAAGTAAAGAAAAAAATAAAATTAAAAAAATAAATTGAATAAATAAAATAAATAAAATAAATAAAATAAATAAAATAAATAAAATAATAAAATAGACGAAAAAAAATTGAATAAATAAACCAAAAAAAATCACTTACGCAGACGGTACCAAGGGCCAAAAAGGCGCTAGCCAATAAAAGGAGGATCGAGTAGCCGAGAAAGCACACGAACACCAGTAGGACCGCTAACGTGTGTGTGAGCGAGATGGACGAGAGAGAAAGAGCAAAAAAAGGAAGCAAAATAAAGTAAAGTCAAACCCCGCAATTTCGCGTTTTCACGAAAAATTATCGCGCATTATCGTACAACCGGTTTAATTTTAGCCCCGCAAATACTACGTTTTTATCGTTTGCACGACACGCAATTAGCATGTACGCTCGTTCGAAGTCTCGTCAGTTGCGAGACGCGCACATTAGTTTCGTGAGATAAATCCCGAAATATCTCGAAGAAAATTTCTCAAAGTTTCAAATTCGTCAACAAACCCAAACAAACTGAAAAAAAAAAAATAATCATCGTAAAAATTCCGTGTACCGCGCTCGTGTCTTCGAATTGTGACACGTTCGATGAGACCATCGCTGGCTGAGCGTACGCGGGCTTTGTCACACAGTACAGTGAATCGAGCACTCTTTTTCCGCATTTTAGCCACACATTTACGTTATTTTTCATCGCGCCTATATACACCGCTCCTCGAGCTCGCACTATGTGCGGCCTATTGCGAACCGCCTCACGTTTTTTCCGTTAGAGCGAAACACACGCGAACAGGTATGTACGTCTTGTTTACCCGTGGATCTACGATTTTACATGACGCACGCGAGATACGCACACACGCGCAAGTGTAACTCATCGGGGCTCACCTTGCCTCGATGATCGAACAGTTTTCAGAAACTGCGTCCAATTCAGCCCCAACAATGCCCATGTTTCGATTGTTTCGAGAAATTCTTCGTCCTCTTTTCTCGAGAAGAAATCGCTCATGAGGATGTTTATCATCAGAATTGCGGCAGACTGGAAATGGACGAATCGTTGGTATTATTGGAACGATGCTGATGGACACAGGCAGGATGGGAATTTGTATATTTATATGTTGCCGCCACAAGTGTACTTTTCAACAGTGCTTTTTATATCAATTTTTCATTGGATGTAATTTTTTTTATACATACATTCGGTAATTTATATATATACGTATATATACAGAAACACAGACACGAGGGCTGTTTTTTAATTTTGTTTTTTACATTTAAAAAATCTAAAAAGTGTGTAAACATATGTGTGTTTATGTTACACATCTATATATTTATATATTTTTTATATTTTTCATTGCATGTGATTTTTTAATATATGACTTTGTACACACACACACACACACACACACACACACACACACACACACACACACACACACACACACACACACACACACACACACACACACACACACACACACATTTATAACGAGAACTGTGGGCATTTTACACTTGTTCAATGTTAATTTTAAATTAACAGTATGAAAAAATATTAAACTTTTTTATATATTGAAAAATTAACGTTCAATAATGATAAAAAATTTAACATTTCTCGTAATTTACAACTACAATTTTGTTTACAATAATTCAATCTTGCTTTGATATAATTTTTATGTATTGAGTGATTAAGTGATTTGATACACACACACACACACACACACACACACACACACACACACACACACACACACACACACACACACACACACACACACACACACACACACACACACACACACACACACACACACACACACACACACACACACACACACACACACACACACACACACACACACACACACACACACACACACACACACACACACACACACACACACACACACACACACACACACACACACACACACACACACACACACACACACACACACACACACACACACACACACACACACACACACACACACACACACACACACACACACACACACACACACACACACACACACACACACACACACACACACACACACACACACACACACACACACACACACACACACACACACACACACACACACACACACACACACACACACACACACACACACACACACACACACACACACACACACACACACACACACACACACACACACACACACACACACACACACACACACACACACACACACACACACACACACACACACACACACACACACACACACACACACACACACACACACACACACACACACACACACACACACACACACACACACACACACACACACACACACACACACACACACACACACACACACACACACACACACACACACACACACACACACACACACACACACACACACACACACACACACACACACACACACACACACACACACACACACACACACACACACACACACACACACACACACACACACACATCTATACGCACACTACCGGCGAAAAGTTTCCGTGCACTTCAAATAATTGCAAAACTTTCGATCACTTCAGATAATTGCAAAATTATATTAGAATAATATAATCAATAATACAGAGCTATATAATATCTTCGTAAAATAATGAATGAAAGCAACTATATCATTCTAACATTATTTGGCCATTATCCAGTGATCGAAAGTTTTGCAATTATTTGAAACATCCGGAAACTTTGGCCGGTAGTGTGTGTGTTTATATATATATGTATGTATGTATGTATGTATGTATGTATGTATATATGTATATATGTATGTGTGCGTGTGTATATATATATATATATATATATATATATATATATATATATATATATATAACGAGAACTGTACCATTTGTTACAATTGTTCAATGTTAATTTTCGATCATCTATAATTTTGAAATATGTGAAATGTTTAATACATTATTATATTGTTGATTGAATTTTATATATATGTATTGTTTACAAAAAATTTACGTTGAATAATTGTAAAAAAACGTACAGTTCTCTTTATATCTATGTTTATACCTGCATATAAATTACCAGCAGTGTACAACTTTTTACAATTATTCAATGTTTATTTTCAATCAACTGTAATATATAGATAAAGACACATATACATGTTTATATATTTTGTATATTAGTTTTTCTCTGCATGGAACTTTTTGGTATATTAAAATAAAAATACAGTATGATAGTTTGGATTTGTGTGTGTGTGTGTGTGTGTATATATATATATTCGAAGGTCGAGCAACGCTGTTACGAACTGAGGGAGCCCATATCCCGCAAAGAGAGCCAAGGATGACGTACGTTTACCAAAAGCAAAATAATCGATGATTTCTAGGACGATTCTTATCTCATTGAAAAATAACAATAATAATTGTACTAATAAAGCTTGAACGTACCAGACCGAATGCACCGATTATTCTTGCCGCAAGGGTCAAGCCGATACAACAAAACTTGTTCATTTTTGCCGTTTTCCTTGCGACGTAAAACGGACAAGATGGAAAGACAATTTCAACGGCAATGAGGATCGCAGAATTTTTGGTATCGACAGTCGTGATTTCGCGGAATAATATTTAGAGACGCGTGTACAGAGCACGAGAAGAAGGTATGAAAAACTGACTATTCGAGCCGGCGGTCCCGAACACACTGTCGTTCGTGTGATAATCATTCTAGCAAGAAATGTAAACACACATGGCCCGCGTGCTGCATAAATGTAGCCATGGAAACGTATAAATTGGCTCTCTCTCTCTCTCTCGTATCCTTTATCATTATTATCGTTCAAGCTAGATCAGCTTTTTTGTTTCATTAATGAGGCGTGCCTAAACGCGCATGGGGAGGGAACGATCGACGATTTTCGAGGAACGTTCAGCTCCTTTTTTTTGGTCTCTCGTATATTTTGGAATTTCTGAATATTTTGGGAAACCCGGCAGGAATACGTTATGTACTGGGGGAAGGCTGCTCTGTCCTTGGTGAAACGTATCCTCGTAATCGCAGTATAGGCCGTTGGACTTGGGCACCTGATATTGAAGGTGATTTTCGAATTTACTGAATTTAGTGATTTTTTAATTCGACATTACGATAATTTTTGTGTATATTTGTTTTTTAACTTTCTGTGATGAAAAAAAACGCGAAAAGAAGTCTGACCGAGTTTAAAAATGATATTTTTCTAAGTGAGTTAAAAAATGAATTTATGAGTTTATCAAATCTGTAATTGATCGAAAAAGAAAATAAAAATAAATGGAAAGATATATTTTGTCGTTCAATTTTCATTATTTCAATTAATCCTGTCCGTTTATCATAATTTATCTTATTGCATTCTCATTTATCATAATTCATCTTTAGTTATTCTTTTCATTCATAATTATTCTTTAATTCATATTCACTCTTACTAAATACAATTCCTGTAACTTTATTCTCATTGCTCGTAATTTATCCCATCAATACTGATAATTTCAATTTCACTTTTCCTTAGATTGGGAGAAGATAACGAGATTCCCGCGTGTTACAGAAACTGAACTCATAATATTTGCTCTACCCGGAAATTTGCTTTGATGCAGGAAAAAAATTTAGAATTGTCAATCGAATTTTTACAACCCACTTGAATTCCGTTCGATGCGCGCGTAGCGCAAGCGGCGGTGTTGCGCGCATGCGTTCTGGGCCGCTTGAGCAGGCAGCTCTCGTGCAGTACCAGTCGACACGTGGTCGCGTCCACGCGGTCCTCGACTTTGTTTTGTGTATCTTTTTCTCGCCCATTTGTGCGTTTTCTCGAGTGTACACCGGTGCCAGTATCGCATGTAAAACAACATTCAATTCCGAATGACGATACAAAATATGGATATCTGTTTGAACGTGTCGAGTGGTCCAGCCGCGTCGACCGCAAAGGTGAGTTTTCAGGTTATGTTCTCTCGTCTGTCATCGCTTCGAGAAACTACGAATAATCAACCTGTCCCCTTTTATTTCGCGTTGCAGGTGCAACGATCGAAAGCCGCGTTTTTCAAGCCCCAAGTGAAGAGGCTCGCGCACAAATTGAAGCTCGACAAGCGCGAAAAGATCGAAAATGCAAAGGACGAAGAGTCGTCGAAAGACGGGAAATCTCCGAAAAACACGAGAATCAGGCAAAAATCCCTGGCATCCATAGTAGCGAAAAACTTGGCGCGATCGAGGTCCGTGACCTTCGACAAAAATCTTCCAACCAAAAAAGCCCAAAGTCACCCGAAGGGCAACATCCCGTCCGCCATAACCTCAAAGCCAATCAGAAAAGTAGCATCGCCCGAGGGAGGAGGCTCGCGCGAGCAGCCAGCCGTGTCGTTTTCCGAGCCGACGAAGGAAAACGCGCTCAAGACCATCCTGGCAAGAACCAGGACCGCGAACGCTGAATCTAAGAAATCGCTAGCTGAAATTTTTTCCAAAGGCACGACCGACACGCAGACAAAATTACTGCCGGAGAGCCGAGAAGACCGCACCACCCAACCAGCCAAGTCCGCCAGGTTCAGCGCCAAACCGCCAGCGGAATCCGGTCGCAGGCGCTTCCAGGATGGCAAGAACAGTCGCGAGGGCAACGTGGAGCGTATCGCCAGGCGTTCCGACGACAAGCGAGAGCACGCCTACTCCAAACCCTCCGGCAAGATCTCCTCGCTGTTCGGCAACAATCCGGAGGTGCCCAACATCGGTCAGCGTCTCGTCAAGCCTGTGAACGAGAGCGTTTTCGGCGAAACGACGTTCGCCGACCTCGGCATTCATCCCTACGGCGTGTCCAATCTCTCGCAAAACATGGGCATCGAGAAAGCCACCAACGTCCAGCAGAAAGCCATTCCGGTCGTTCTGTCGGGCAGAAACGCGCTGGTGCGTTCGCAGACGGGCTCCGGAAAGACGCTGGCCTACGCGGTCCCCATAGTCGAGAAGCTGCAGCGAATAAGGCCCAAATTGACGAGAGCCAGCGGCCTCAAAGCTCTCGTCGTTGTGCCCACCAGAGAACTCGCCCTCCAGACTTACGAGTGTTTTCTCAAGCTGGTCAAGCCCTTCTCGTGGATAGTGTCGGGCTACCTGGTCGGCGGCGAGAAGCGTAAAGCCGAGAAGGCTCGACTGAGACGCGGCTGCAGCATCCTCGTCGCCACACCGGGCAGACTCCTCGATCACATAGAACACACTGAGGCTCTGAGGCTCGGCGACGTCGAGTGCTTCGTACTCGACGAGGCCGACAGAATGCTCGACATGGGATACGAGAAGGACATCTCCGGTATCGTCGACGCCCTGAAGAAACAATTCGACGCTGCTACCCAAACGTCTTCCTACGACCCGCTGGCTCTAGTAAGAAGTAGGGTGACCGGAGACGAGAGCCAGCGACTACGGAAGGAAGAAGAGGAGCGGGAAACCGAAAAAAATGACCGCCGGGACGCCGGCACCGCAGAGGACGAAGACTCGGATGATTCGGACGGAGGAAACACGCCGGACGAACCCGAATACCATTCGGGCACGGACAGCGACGACAACGACGAAGCTCTCATCCGCACGAAAAGAAAAAAAGAATCTACACGGGTGGAGATACGAGACGATGAAGTTGTCGGACGGAAATCCACCGAAGACGGTTCCGCGGATGCTTCTAAACCTTTCAGACAAACTATTCTGCTGTCCGCCACTTTGACCGCTGCGGTGGAAAAACTGGCCGGTCTTGCCATGAGCGATCCTGTGCTGGTGGACGCAGCGAAGGACAATCTGAGCCAAGTCGGCGCTAGCTTGGACCAGAGCAACGAAGATCTCGTCGTGCCTAAAGGAGTGTCGCAGACCTACGTCGTTACGCCTGCCAAACTCAGGATGGTCACTCTCAGCGCTTACATCGCTGGGAAATGCCAGGTACGGTCGACACACTTCTATTCTCGACTCTGGGGAACTTTGCGAATAAGATATGTATAGACCAGAAAATGATGGTGACGTTTGCATCGTTGAAATGCATTAACGGGGTCCCCTAGTTTCTCGGCTGTTTTTTTACGGCTTTTTCAATAATTTTTTACGGGCAAAGCATCGAAATAATCAATCTCATTATTTTTGCATAATCCTTATTAACATTTAAATAAGCTTTACAAATTTTTTGAAGTCAAAATATATAATAGAATAAACGTTATAGTGGCCGACAGGAAGACATCAAGTAAAAGAGGTGCTTGACGGTGACCAAGATTGCGGCTGTTCTGCTTATCCGAAATCAAAAAACCAAACGGCATTTTAATCTTCATATTTAAGACTAGCGATTGAACTAGAGTGAATTCTAAATTACAAAAATTGACTTTTTTATACACTTTTGAAAATTACATTCTATTTTTTACTCATTTTTTCTTAAGTTTTTCGCTCGTACAAAAAAAAACTATCGAAGCAATTATGATAATCCTAGTTCAATCGCTGGCTTATAACATATTAAAGATGCTGCATAAATTTGAACAAGATCGGTGCAGTAGTTTCTGAAATATCGTGGTCACCGTTTCGAAAAATGGTGTTTCGATAAAAACGCGTTTGAAAGTTCGCGCATGTGATTTATACTTGTGAACCACTTCGAATATCGAAAAATCCTTTGGCACACATTTTCTACACATGTTGTAGATGTGATTTATGAAAAAAAAAAAATCGATTTTTTCGACCCGAGAAACTAGAGGACCCCGTTAAAGTGAATTCTTTTTAATTAACCAGGTTGTTCTGCGGACCCATTTAGGCTGCGAATATCACGCAAACGTTTTCACGTATTATTGGCGATTTATGACCTCAATTCGCAAAAAAAGACTTTGGATAATGATAAAAAAGATAGAAACGAAGAAACAGAAAAAAAATTGTATTCCAACAATGCAAACTTCCACGTTATACCGGAAAAGCGTGGGCATTTTATTTTTCAATGGCCTCAGATTTGCAACTGATGCAATAAAGTTTTTGGCAAATATCTACAAGTTCAACCAGGACATTTATTAGTAGATCAAAAGTATTCAGCAAACGGATTTCGCGTACAAAATCTTCTACAAATTGAATAACATTTAATTGCAATTGCTTCTGATTGATCGCAATGACACTTAAACTCAAGGAAAAGCAACCAGATACAGTTTTTTTGGGTTTGGTGACATATGGTCAGACATTAGAATTTTATAATATCAGTAGGATTGTAAGAATTCCTAGTTGTGTTATTATTATTATTATTATATCAAAATGATACGAAAAATATAATATCAAAAATCATAATGATACAAACATTAATAATTAACTTTTAATCTAGTAGTATTAAAATTAATAATTAATAATAATAATAAATAAGAATACTATTAATAATTATTTTTATTAATATTAATGATTAGTTAAATAGACATGAATAATTAATTTAATAAACACTAATAATCAATTTCATAAATATTAATACTTATTTTTATTAATATCAATTAGTAAGTTTATTAATATTAATAACACGGAATCCTGAAGCTTAAGAAAAATAACCTTTTCCTTTTTTCTTCGAGTATCTGTATCTTTTAATTTGTTCAACAGGCGGCTGGCCAGCACAAAATTTTGGTTTTCATGGCGACCCAAGACATGATCGATTATCACGCGGACATATTGTCGACCGTGCTTGGAAAACCAGCGGACGACGACGACGAGGACTCGGAGCCCCTCGTTGACGTCGAATTCTTCAAACTTCACGGCAGCATGTCACAGAAAGAGAGGACAGAGGTCTTCAAGACGTTTCGGAAGGCACGGAGTGGCGTTCTTCTTTGCACGGTCAGTTTATTCGATATCACGAATACTAGGGATTTTTCGCTTATCCTTTCTTTTCTACTCTGTAGTTACCATACTGAAAAAAAAATTCGTTTGTCCATCCAAAATTCAGTTGGCTTAACAAAATTGTATCTTTAAATACGCTCAACTTGATTTTTGATTGGCATAACAAAACAGTGAAGTTGGACAGTAACCAAAGATACATTTAAACTATCTGCTTATTTAGCATGTGTGAGCAACTGTTAAAACAACAAAATTTCGAGACAACAAAATGCATTTTGCACATTCAACGATTCTTTTTTCTGAGTGTACGTGCTCCGATCCATCATTGTTACTTATCACATTATTTCCACATTAAGGTAGTCCTCTCGCGTCACACTAGTCATACCACTTATCATACTTGAGACTTGCACAATTTATATTTTTAACATATGCAAAAATATCATTTGTAATAACGAAAATTTGCCATGTGTAAACTGTTTAATGAATGTTGACATTTAATTAGAAAAATGAAAAAATAGTTATTCCAACGATTCGCGCAGTATTTCTAGGTTTGATATTTGGCAACATTGGTTCTATCTCCGTCTCTTTTTACTCAACCCGGCGAGTTTAACCTCCATGCTCTTCAACGTCGAGCTGTCAAAACAATGTCAGGTGCGGGAAATATAAAGCATTGT